>PVKM010007456.1:0-41444 GCA_004027735.1 Carollia perspicillata | reverse complement strand
GGTCCACCTTCTTTCGGACTCTCTGAGCTTCCTGGACTTCCTGGAAGTCTATTTCCTTTGCCAGATTGGGGAGGTTCTCCTTTATTGTTTGTTCAAATAACTTTTCCACTTGTTGATCTTCTTCTTCCCCTTCTGGTACCCTTATAATTGAGATGTTAGAACATTTCAAGATGTCCTGGAGGTTCCTAAGCCTCTCCTCATTTTTTTGAATTCTTGTTTTTTCATTCTTTTCTGTTTGGTTGTTTCTTTCTTCCTTCTGGTCCACTGCATTGATTTGAATTTTCTTTCCATCCCTATTGGTTCCGTGTGCATTTTTCTTCATTTCACTTATCATCGCCTTCATTTGTTCATCTAATTTGCGACCAAAGTCAACTAGTTCTGTGACCATCCTGATCACCAGTGTTTTGAGCTGTGCATCTGATAGGTTGGTTATCTCTTGGTCGCTTAAAAGTATTGGCTCTGGGGCTTTGAGCTGTTCCTCTGTTTGAGTCATATTTGGTCAAGTGGCGCCTGTTACGTACGTGTGGCGGAGCCTTAGGTGTTTACCAGGGCGGTGCAACCTAGTCGCTGGGTTGTGACGCTGTCTGTGGAGGAGGGGTCAGCGAGGGAACACTGGCGCCTGTTCTGAGGTCTCTCAGATTTGCGTCCCCTCTGCTGCTTCCCACAAGCAAACTGGGCCCCCCTGGTGCTGGTTCCCAGGTGGGCGGGCCTATGCATGCTCCAGGATCCTGCAAGTCTCCCCATTGACCTCTCTTGTGAGGCTGGGAGTCTCTTTCGGCACCTTTTCAATAGGTGTTTTTAGGCTTTATTTCCTGTTGCTGGGGCCCTGGGCTGCACGGTCCGTCTCACTGCTAGTTCTTGACTAGTTTATCTGCACTCAAATGGGTCACTGCCAACAGCCAACTGCCCTGCCTGTTTCCTCCCCGCATCTGGGGTCTGTGACCTGGGCGCCAGCATGGCTTGAGCTCCCGGTCTGGCAGCCCCTGCTTTTCCTGCTGCGTTCCCTCTCCACTGACCGCTGACTCCGCCCCTCTTACTGGTCTGGTTGAATGGTTGTTGGACTTCCACAGTTCAATTTTCTGTTTTGGTTGTGTTATTGTTTGTGAATATTTGTTGCCTTTAAATTTGGTTGTGCGAGGAAGCACAGTGCTTCCATCTATGCCTCCATCTTGGCCGGAAGTCCCTGAATTTTATTTTTTAAAAAGTTTATTCTTGGGTATTGATTTTAATGTAAAAATGATTGTTGAGCCATTTTAGTTTGCAGTGCAACATATATGCTGACAGTGCTTTGTGACACTCATTATTTCTGGTAGTTTTTAGTGTCTTGACTTAAATCTGTCTAGTTATATCTATACCTTAATTCTGACTGTTCACTTTTTTTTGTGATGAGATAGAGGTGATGACCTACATGCATAGGGTGGAAATTGCTGTCCTACTGTGCTTTTTAGATCTCATTATGTGATACGAATTTTATAAAATAGTCATTCCCGTGGGCTTACTGTTATTAAGAGTGTTTTACAAAGTGAAAAATTATTACACAGTGAAGAGACTAAATATCATTGGAGCTTATCTATATTTATAGAGGTAAATTAGACTTAGTAAAGTACTGTCTTTTTCTAATATAACCAGTTTTCCTTTGTTTCTAATTCTAACAAAATAATGATATACAAAAATTTTAATAATCATGGTGATAATATTTTATATTTGAATTCTGACAAATCAGATTTTTTCTGACTATCTGAGTTGAGATTATATTTTACTTGTTTTTTTCATATTTCCTAAAAAGATTCTTAAAATAGGTTCATACTATCCTTTGAAGGAATTGAAAATTTGCAAGAATATTGTTTATACATAAACCATGGGAGCTACACAGTGAGGTAGATTTTCATATATGATTTGTTGAACCACTTGCAGTACTTTAGGACCATACCTGGTAGATTAAGTCAAAATGGTAGACATTGATAATGAATAAATTAACCTGAATAAGTTGTATTAATATGCTCTTGTCTAAAACAAACTAATTCAGCATGATTTATTCTGTTTTTGAAAGTTCAATAATTGGTCTTTAATGCTTACTTAAAATTTGAATACCTAGACCTTCAACCAAGTAGGTTAAATGGCCAAATACATTTAAGAAAGTTAATTTAAATTATTGATTTATTTTTCACCCTAAATGAAACAAATAAAGTATTGATTATTTATAAAATATTATTATTATCCTACATTAACCCATCGGAGGAGGGGGCCAAAACTCATTTCACTGCTCTGCGTAGTTCTCATTTTATGTAAGTTCATATTACACTATCCATATCTTGTAAGTCTAAATTTAAAAGAGACCTTAAAGTTTATTTACTCTAACCTTTTTTTGTAATTAAGAAGTCCCATTACAGCATCTAGGACAGTTATCCAGTCTCTGAATGTGGTCATGTTGGGAGTCCTACTCCTCTCAATATAGTTTATTTCATTGTTTTATACTCTGGCTACCAGAAAATTTCTTACTTGATTTATAAGCTCTTTTAAAAAAGATTTTATTTATTTATTTTTAGAGAGAGGGGAAGGGAAGGAGACAGAGAGAGAGAGAAACATCAATGTGTGGTTGCCTCTTGCATGTCCCGTACTGGGGACCTGGCCTGCAGCCCAGGCACTGTGCCCTGACTAGGAATTAATTGAACTGGTGACCGGTTTGCAGTCCGTGCTCAATCCACTAAACTAAACCAGCCAGGGCTATCATCCACTCTTTAAATATGATACAAAGATTGGAACTCAACCCTTAGATAAGATTAAATATACTGGGATTGTTAATTATAGATAATGGCCTGTGTTGTGTAGACACTAGGCTAGGCACTATGAAATCAAGAAAAATGTCTGAGCCAGAAAACCATTTTTATAGACTCCATAAGTTAGTATTGTCAGTTTTATCTATTTATTTTTTATTGTATTTTCTAGCTGATACTGGGGTGAAGTTTTGTAATGCTACCAAATCACTCTTTATCCTGCTTTGAATGTTTAATAATAACTTACATTGAACTCTTGGCACTTTACCTAATGTTTTCCACATATATGGTCACATGTAATCCTTAATGTAGGTATTATTATTCCCATTTTACAGATGTAAAAATAATTTCCCCAAAGTTACACAACTGGTGTAGTGGCAGAACGTGGTTTCAGATTCAGGTCATTCTGATTTTACTGGTTTTACCCATAGCTAATTTACCAAGTGGTCTCATTTAAAAATTTATCTTGATTTTAAGGATGTATGCCTGTGATACTGATATTCATCATTTATCCTTTTAACCTATTTCAACACAGTCACCAGAATCAATGTTAATCATCTTTATTAGATAGTATTTATTTATTAGGCAAAAAACACTAGCCAGATTGTGAAGATTCTTCTCAATCAGTAAGGAGGAACCAAATTTTTAAATGTACCTCAAAAAAAGAAAAAGAAAGAAAAGAACACCATCCTTGCACCCAAACTTGGTATACAGGGCAAGGTTTTAACACTTGGAATTCACAGTTGTGTGTTTTGATTCTTCCTAAAGGTTTTGGTTTTCTCATGCTTCTGCAACCTTGATGTGCTTGGTTTTTATAAAACAGTTCAGAGTAATTAAACTCTTTGTTCTTGTTTCTTGTGTATAGCTCGGGATGGTGGAATGGATTGAACCTCCTAAACGAGAACGCAAAGCAAACTATGCAGTGGATGCCTACTTTAGAGAGGCTTTACGTGTCAGTGAGCCAAAGGTTCCAAAGGTAAAAAACAGTATGAGGCCAATTTTTATGTCCTAAAGCAGAATTATTTTGTAACATGGTCTGTGATTCAGATTTACTTACATTAGTGCTAAATCATAGTCCCTAAAATATAACAATAATACAGAAGAGTATTTGATGTGGCCCAGCCATATCATGGATTTCATTGTATTTATTTTTCTCTATATTAAAGAAATAGCAAAATAGAAACATGTTCACTTTATGTACTGAAAACATATACACACACACCCCTATGTGTGTATATGTGTATATTTATATCTGTATCTATCTATATAGATCATGTGTTTTCCCCCCACAGGCTCCACGACCTTCAAAACAGCCAAATGTTCAAGATTTTCAGTTTTTCCCACCACGTTTATTTGAGCTCCTGGAAAAGGAAATTCTTTATTACAGGAAGACGATAGGCTATAAGGTAACATTTCAATTTTTAGACTAGTGTAATGTAATCTTTTAAGGTAATATAATCTATTGAGCTAGACTAGAAGGTGTTCCATTTTAATTTGAGAGGATGTAAGAGTAAATCAAAATAATGGTGTTTTTAAAATCAAAGAGTTTTAACTAGAAGTAAAGTATCGTACTACTGAAACACCAGTAGGGTCATCACTACATAAGATTAATGGAGAATTATTCAATGTTAGTGTTCAAGTGATTAAAGAATGTGTAGAAAGAACAATAAGTATGTGTTTGGTTAGAAATGAATGTATGATAGATGATAGGGAAGGTTTGATAATTTTCCTTAATATGATCAAAAATAGTATTTTTTAGTTTATTGCTTAAAGTCGATGAAAGCCCTGTTGGTGATTAGTTGACTGTGGTCACTAGGTATTAATGATAAACATGATAATGAATTACATCATTTAAAAATGATCATTTGGAATTCAGTATTCTTATTTATATAGGTGATAAGAACCCATTTTTGTGAGTGAAATTTAATGTTTGTCACACTACAGCTATCACATTGAGAGAGTAAATGTACTAAGTTATTTCTACATGGTGAAATTGACTCCCTAGTGAACAAAAAGGGATGACCAAAAGTGTAATTATCAGAGTGTAAATTAAATTAAATTATAAAAATATTAACACTATTGTAATTTTATGAAGTTTTCAGTTTTATGACATGGAAGCTGTATTTTAAAATTTATTTTCTGAACCTAGAAAAACTCCACTTATATAAGGTATTTAGTTCGTTATATTTTGGAACTAGAGTGGATCTCTAGAGTGTTTCTACTACTGTTACAGAAAAGGAGCATTGCCATTTGAAATAGTAAAAAAGCTTTGCTTGCTCTTAATGTACCAAAGTTTAAATGTATATAAATAGGGATAAGAAGCTTAAGGAGAATATAAGTAGTTAGTTATAATCTAGTTTGGGAAATTTGATTTAATTTGAGTGTATTTAACCAAGATGACTGGATAAAATCCTTCTGAGGAAGTTGTAGAAGAGTCCAGTAACTGTGGTTGAACATTCAGGCCAGGCATAATACTGTTTCAAAGAAAATGAAAACAGTAATATACCAAGAGAAACAGGCAAGATATAGGTACAAAATGTGAAATAAAAACAGTATAGGAAAATTAATGAAGTAGTTAATAAGAATTCATGAGGTAAGCAAATATATATAATCCCACTATAGATTATAAAATTTTATCTTATATTTAGATTAGTATTTTCTGTTACTTTTATTGACTGTTACTGGTGAGACTTGAATGAAAAATTAATTTAAATGTTAGAACTCATACTTCATTTGATTACCAGCAACCCTGTGAAATAGGTGTTATTATCACCTCTGTATGATAGGTGAGGAATCTGAAATTCAGAGAGGTTAAACGACTTGTTTGAGGTCACATAGTTAACAGAATTGCCAAGGCTACTAGTCTCAAACCCAGGTTCTCAGTGTTCAAATGGTATGCTCTTTCCACTCAGACGTTCTGAGCTATTTCTGCATGTGACATAACCCTGCTTCTTTCTGCAGCCCTAAATAAGGACTATGTTTACAGTGGTGTGACATGTTGTTTGGGAGGTGAGGCAAGTGGTAATCATGAAGCAGCCATAAAAGAAATCATCTTTCCTGATAGAACTGTCTATGCTCTTTCTTTGTAGATATTAAAATTCTGTTCCCCGTGATAATACAATGTCCATCACATTCTCCGCACAGCTCTGGCTTTAATGTAAACAGCACTATTCATTACAGGCAGTTCGTGGCTAGGAGTGAGGTCTTATAATAACCGGTTGGGTGGTGGCCAACTGGAAGGAGATGGAAGAGAGAGGAAACCTTAGAAGAGGGAGGAATTAATGGACAGCTGCAATGGGTGATAGGAAGGAAGAAGGTGTAAGAAGAGAGGAAAGGGATGAACGAGGAGAGGGAAGATGATATGGAATCCATGCTATGGCACTATACTATTTTCTCTTCTTCGCCTCCCAGAAAACAAGCAATAGGACAGGGAGGGGGAATTGAAAAGGGGTCTTTAAAAAAATTAATACATATTTATTGAGTATTTCTCTGTCAGATTCTATGCTAAGCTCTGGGGATAAAGTGGTGAGTAAGAGAGAAACAATCCCTCAGCACATGGAACTACATTCTAATACAGACATTAAGCAGATACCACAGAGTAATGACACTGTTATTTGTGTGTTTCAGCAATACCGTAAGGGAGCATAACATGGATGTCTAATGTGGACTGCAACACCAAGGTAGTGGTTCCTAAGGAAGGGTCATTTAGGTTGAGATCAGAGAGATGCACCAGAATTAGCCAAGTGCAGTGTGGGAGAGAAGCGCTCAGGTAGGGGAACCATAGCTGCAAAGGTGTGGTAGGAAGGAGGATTGTCCCTTTAGAAACTGAAAGCAGGCCAGTGAAGAGGAGAGTGACTTGACATGCAGCAGGTAAGCAGGGTGGAGTTGCATCATGTGAAGCCATTATAGGGCATATTAATGAGGTTGAACTTTAGCTTTAGAACAAAGGAAAATCATTGAGATGTTTTTAAGACAGATGGATTGGTGGTGAAATAATAATAGCAGCTACCTATTTAGTCCTTACTTGTGATGCTTACTGTTATCAGTTCTTTAAAAAGATTAGCTCATTCTCCTCGTAACATCCCTGGAACTACATCCTTATTTTACAGATAGGGAAACTGAGGCATAGAGAGGTTGAGTCTGAATATTTTGGTAAAGGTCAAACAACTTGTAATTAAGTGGTAGAGTATCATAAGATTTATATTTTTAAAAGATCACTCTGGCTATGACACAGAATAATGAGTTTCTCCAAGGAAGTCAGCCAGGGGGGCTGTTGAAGTGTGAAGATGAGAGAAGATGGTGGTGGCTTGGAGTGTGGCTATGGTGGTATTGGTGGCAGGGTGGAGGGATGTGGAGGATGTTGAGGAGGTGGAAGAGGAGGAAGGAGAATGATCCCCTACCACTCTACTCTTAGCCTGTATTCTCTTCAGCCCCATCCTGAATTGCTTCTGTATCATCTTAAGACTTGCCTTGATCCTCTGTATGCATCTGTAGCTGAGGATTTATAAGACAAATAAGAATACATTCTGGATGTTGATTCTTTCCGAACCTTGTCTCTTCCATTTTTTACCAGAAGCTACAGACCTCAGTTAAGGTGAGTGCTTTAATTCGGTGGGTTTCATGTTTGAGTTCAGAGTAGAGAGAGAAGAGCATGGCATGTTAATCATATGTGAAAGCTTTCTTTCAAGGACAATGTGATATTGATAACTGTTAGACTTATTTTCTCATGGATATCCGGCATTGATTCCCCACCCCCCGCCTGTACCTTCAGAAAATTCAACAGAGCCACAAATGAACAGGGCAGTAATTCTCAGATGCCCTGAACTGCCGTGGTACAGTTACCCGGTATTCTGTGCATGCAGTTATGTTCTCAAAAGGGGACTGCTTCCCTCCTTTCTGCTTAAATAATCATTTGCCCAAGGGAGAAAGGTGTTGTCTGTAGGTGGGGCACTGTGGTGTATAGTACCCTTTTGTTCATTTTCAGTCCCTCAGAGTCTAATTCTGTAGTAGTTTGGGGTGGGGCTAGTGAGGGGCTCAGTAGTTTTGAAGCATTTGGGAAAGAGCATTTTTCTCAAGGGCCTGCTTATTGGAATTTTTATTTTCTGTTTTGTTCTCCCTTCCCCCCATATTCAGCACAAAGTCACTGCAATACTTCTGATAAGATCTGTAATTAAAGAGTTTTATTTTATTTGAGACTGAATGAAATACAGGTTTGTTTTGCCCTAACCACTCGGTAGGTAGCAGTGCACATGCGCCAATTCTTTCTGCTGCCTTAGCTTTGACCTTGATTCAAGTTAGACATATTCAGAAGCTTCATTGCTCTTACAACTTAAAGGAGTTACTTAATGCATTTAATTGCTTGTTCACTAAAATATTTACATGGGAACAGATGACTTAATTGAAATTTCTATTGCAGAATAAAAAAATCCAGAGCATTTAGAAATTACATTGAATCTAAGATCTGGAGTGAAAGACTTTTGCCATGTTTGGAGACAAAGAGCTGTAGAGCTTTTTAACATTTATCCTCAATAAAAAAAAATCTTTAGGGATGGTTATAAACATTTGACAAATGGGGGAAATTTCATAATCTTTGTGAGCCTTGGTAATGTCATTGTGGGCCACCTGTTTTGCAGTGGTAGAATTAAAATGCAGTGAGCTGACTTCGGTTTACTGCTTTCCTTTTGTGTTCCATCACATTTAATTCAGTAGTTCATATTTCTATGGAAGGCTTGCTAAAACGTCTAAGAAACAAGACCAAAAAACATTTTTCCCTTCTCTATGGCATACAGCTCTTAGATGCAAATTCCTTAAGGTCTGACTAGAAATCCATATAGTAATTGAGATGCTTCCTTTTGAAAGGTAACTTTTTGTTTATTGTGGTTATATTAAGTGTTGCTGGAGGCCATCAGTAAGAATTACAGTGTGAGTACTCAAGACTTTTGAGGTATCTGGTTAGTACTATTGATCTGTAATTTTTCTACTTAATTATTATATAGCACTTAAATCATTCTAAGAAGGTTAATGTTGATAAGGACCTCTTGAGGTAAAAATTGAATACCTTTTTAAAATGATGAATGTTAAGGAGATGTATTGATAGGAGGAGATAAGGAATTTAGGAATGGTGAGTCATTTATAATTCTAAAAAATTTAGCAGCTATGTATTTGAGTAATTTTTAGAATTAAAATAGTACATGTGACATTAATGAAGGCATTCTGACATTTTGCTGTATTGAAAAATACGACTGATGATTATAGAATAAGTAGTAGTTTGTAGTGGATCCTAAAATCTAATGGTATGATATAACATTCTGATTTTGTTCTTATTGAAGTTCAATGAGGGAAGTTTTAGTATTGGGGTTATCTGTGTAGGAATAAAAAGTTTATTTTTTGTGGGTATTTTCCATTTTCTGTTTTAAAATTAGATGCTTATAAAATATTTTATTTGTTTAAAGTATGGTTTGTTGACATAGAAATTTTGAAAGTATTTAATAGAGTAATGCCTTATGATTAAAGGGGTTTTTCTCAATTAAAATTTGAAGCTAAAATAATTTCACATGTCAGCAATTTAAAGGTCTGTTAAACTTGTAAAGCTATGTCTAATTTTTTTCAAACATTTCATTGTGAAAATTTTCAAACATACAAAAATATTGAAGTAATTCTATAGTGAACACTCATGTACAGGCCTCATATATTTTCCAGTTTACATCTTACTGTATTTGATTTATCACCTATTAGTTCAGTTCTCCAGCCTTCTATTAAATGGATACATATCTTATTTTTTCATGCATTTAAAACTTGTAGACATAAGTATATTTTACCCAGAAACACATTATGCATATCATTAATGTGAGTTCAGTATTTACATGGTTCTTTTTTAAGGTAAAATTTACATACAGCAAACATCTTAAGTATCATTTGATGTAGTTTGAAAAATGCTTACATCTATATAACTGAAACCCATATGGAACATTACTATCAGTCTAGAAAGTGCCTGTTCCCAGTCAATCCCCAGATCCAAACCCTAGACACAACCACTGTTCTGATATTATTTTCTTCCACAGATTAGATTTTTTGTTCTAGAATTGTACATAAATGGAATCATACATTATGCGTAAGGCTCTTTCAGTTACCATCCTGTTTTTGAGACTCATTCATGTTGCCCCATTGTGAGAGATTTATTCCCTTTTTTATTGATGAGTACTGTTCCATTGTAAAGATATACTATAGCAGTTTGCTTATCCATTCTTCTGTTGATGGACATCTGTTTTGTTTGGATTTTTTTCTGTTTTTTGGCTATTATGAGTACAGTTGCTGTGAACATTCATGTAAAAGTTTTTGTATGGATTTCTTTCTTTGGGTGAATAGGAATGAAATTGCTGGTGTATCTGTAATTTTAAAATTTGAATTATTTATTGAAAAATTTTATTTTTAATCATGCATACCACTGGAATACATTTCAGTTTTAATTTATGCCTTCTTTTTTTTCCATTTCTATTTGCTACTATCCTAGGCCAGGTGATTCATAGCTCATGAGATTGCAATAGTTTAGTTGGTTCTCTTGCCTTTAGCTGCTTCTCCACTTCATCCATCACAAAGCTAAAAGGTGCAAATACTATGTTTTGACACTTTACTTCCTTGTTCATAAGTCTCTGGTGGCTTGCTGATGTCTATTCTGTAGTTTCAAAAGGCTTTCTAAATCTGTCTCCAGCTGGCCTTGTTTCTTATTCCTTCTCAACGTAAACCCCATGTGTTCCTTCCTATACATTTGTTCCTTCATGTTTTTGCTTATACTGCCCCCACCTAGAATATTCTTTTCCTTCTTTCTATCTCCCCAAATCCTTTGAGTTCTTAAGGTACAGCTCAACACTTCACAAGTAGGTTGTAAGCTCCCTGTGGGCAAGGATCTTGTCCATTACTTCTTTCATATTTCAGTGAACACTCATCATAGTGCTACAGACATAATAGACATTTAGGCAATGCTTAATAATTTGATGGTCTGTATTGATGACTACAAATCAAATTTTTTTCAGTATTCCTTTTTAATGCCCTGTTGGTAGGTTTTATATTTAAACAACTGCTAGATATAATAGTTTTTAAAATATTTCTTTTTAAGTTGCAATGATATAGTTTCAATCTCTATGAAATATTATCAAAATTAGAAAAATAATATATATTATAATTACATTGTAGTAAAACCGTCTATAACTTCTAGGGAATGAGTCATTCATTATTGGTGTGCATTCCAAAACAGTGGAAGGCTTATTGTCAACCCTTTGCGTGTGTAATGGCATGTTGTAAAATGTACCAATACATATATTATGTACTTACCTTTTAAGTCAGTGTGCTGTGTCATCACTGCAGATGCACATAGAAATGGTGTGAGGCTTTGGGCTGAGGGACTTAGTTTGTCATTCATACAGTGATTGCTGCTCCATACTGCTGAGCCATACTGGTTTTCTATGTTCACTGTGCCATACTGAGGCCTCTGAGGCTATGGTTTTGAGATACAGGTGACTACTGACCGCTTCCTTACAGAGCTGAATTTCTGTCCTCAGTCCTTTGAACTTGAGCTATCTTCTCCTTAGTCGTAAGTGTGTGTACAGCTCTCTACCCAGAACACTATTTATAATTCTGTTAGTCACTATTACTGTAGTCGTTTTCCCCTGACTGTGGGTCCCATCGCAGATGTTTGTGTGCTACACTACCCCTACCTTCTTATATTCCTGGTGGGGCAAAAGTAGCTTTACAGTTGTTTGTATGGAAAATAACACAATAATTAATAAATAACACTACAAGAATAAACTCTGTTTCACGTACTTAGAACTGTAAACCTACTTTTGCCCCACCTTGTATATTATCTATTTTTTTGCTTCTCCATTATCCTGTCACTTCTTCTAGACTTGTTGCATTGTATGTGAAGATGGTCTCCCTTTCCAAAGCTGGAAGGCAATAAAAACATGCCTTTCCTTTTGCACAATGAATTGATCAAGAGCATTGGATGCAATCTTCAGGTGCATTGCCATTTCTCTACTGCTGTCTATATTGCCGGGTGAATATGGGCTCTTTTTGTACTGCCAAACTCTGTTTTTTCTGGGCTTGAGACTTTATTGTATAATGTTGGGATTGGGGATAATGATATTATTGTTTTTACCATGTATTACAATATAATAAGGATATATTTTGTTCCACAGTATAACTAAATCTAGAATATAATGTGGCATTTAGCAATGGGTTTTAACTCTAAAATACCATGTGGCACATTTAAGGTTGTTATTTTGGTGATAACATGGTAGTAGGAATGCGGAGTGGACCATGTGTCATTCTGTCATACTTTATATTGTTTACTGTTGAAATAACTCAAGATTGATGTGTGTATGTGTATGTATATATATATAATCTTAATTTTTCCCAACAGTTTACTCCTAACTCATTTCTTAATCTGTAGGTCCCAAGGAATTCTGATATCCCAAATCCAGCTGTGGCTCAAAGAGAGGAGCAAAAAAAAATTGATGGAGCTGAACCTCTTACAGCAGAAGAGACTGAAGAAAAGGAAAAACTTCTCACACAAGTAAGATATTTTAAGTGACCGAAATACTTCTAAGTGACCAATAGAAAAAAGAAAATACAAATCACTTTTTATTAAGCTCAATACCTTGATTGAACTCAGGGCTATTTTGTAAATGCTTAGACCAGATATCCCTATGTTTTATCTGTTTCACAAAATATGCTGTTTTGGAAATACCAGGAAATATGTAAATGTAAAATGTAGATGTCAGTTGTTAGAAAGAAGACATGTATTTTAATAATTATAATAAAGTCATTTATTCACTTATGAATCCTGACAGACAGTAATTACTAGCATATTCCTGAAATTTTAAATTTATTTTATTGTGTATGAACTGTCCTCTGAAATTATGTTTTACTAATATTTTATGTAATAATGTCATAAATCTCAAAATGCCTTTTATCCTTTCTTGGAAAGAAATTTAATACAATGATGAGAGATTTCTGAGACTTTTTAAAAATTATATTTTATTGTTTATGCCATTAGAGTTGTCTCAATTTCTCCCCCTTAGCCCCCTTCCACCCAGCATGCCCCACTCCCTCAGGCAGTCCTCATCCCCACCATTGTTCATTTTTATGGGTCATGCATATAAGTTCTTTCTCTACTCCATTTCCTATGCTGTACTTTATATTCTCGTGGCTATTCCGTAACTACCAATTTGTACTTCTTAATCCCTTTACCTTTTCCAGCCATTCCCACAGGCCCCCCTCCCCTCCGACGACCATCAAAATGTTCTCAATATCTATGATTCTGTTTTTGTTCTGCTTGTTTCCTTAGTTTTCTAGATTCAAATGTTGACATATATTTATTTATTTATTGCCATTTTATTGTTAAAGTTTTCATCTTTTCTTAAATCAGTCCCTTTAACATTTCATATAATAATAGCTTGGTGATGACGAACTACTTTAGCTTTATACAACCATCATTACATGAAATGTTAAAGGGACTTATTTTATGTATTTGCAAAAATACATAAGATCAAAACTATGAGTGATATAAATTGCAAAAATACATAACTATCAAAATTTCAGGTAAACATCAAACTAAGCAAACAAGAACAGAGACAGAATCATGGATACGGAGTTTTGGTGGTTGCCAGATAGGAGGAGGTGTGGGAGAATGGGGAAGAGGTAAGGGGATTAAGAAGTACAAATAGCTACTTAACAGAATAGGCATGGAGATGTTAAAGTTTTGTACAGCAAATGGAGTAGTCAAAGAACTTTCATGCATGACCGATGTACGTGAACAGTGGTGGGGGGATTGCCTAAGGGAGTAGAGTGAGGAGTGCTGGGTTGAGAGGGGCAAAGAGGGAAGAGTCAGGACCACTATAATAGAATACTCAATAAAATATAATTTAAAAAAAATAAAAGCTAAAAGTTACTAAATACACAAAACATTTCCATTTGAACAAAATATTATAGCTTTCTGGTCATTGTTGCTTTAATGAGTTTTATGAGTGTTATACTTCCAAAATAATTTGCAGAAGATTAAAGTGTTATAGCATACAAAAAACCTTGGAAAATAATAAATGAAAATGTGTACTGAATGATACTACATAAGTATAAAAAGTCGACAGCAAGATTTATTTATTCAACAAATTATTTTGAACAATATGCAAGGTACAGTGCTAGGATATGTTCCACATTATTTATAGTTTTTATATTTATATCCTATTTATTATATAGGTCTTTTCTTTGGTATATCTTGTAATTTCATTGAATACATTTTTAGAAATTATATTCTCATGCTTTCTAACCACATGTCCAGAAGTCATAAATTTAAATGTGAAATATTATTGTAATTGGATGAATATTAGGCATTACCATAGAATAAAACATTTAAATATTCATGTTTTATTTTAAATATTTAGTTCCTGAGCACAAAACTAAATTTATGGTCTTAGAATGCTACTTGGGTTGCAGTATATTGTGATTATAAAATATAATGTGAATATATACAGTCTCAATTGAGAAACTGCTGGTTTGAAATTAGAAGTAAAATCAGTATGTTGTCCCTCCTAGTAGTTGAATTAATCTTTTGGTTTTTTATATTTTATATTTTTAATTTTTTATATTTTATTCTTGTTCTTATACAGTTGTCCCCATTTCCCCCCCATTACTCTCCCCTCCTCTACCCACTCCCACCTTCCACTTTCAGTCCCGCCCCCCACCTGTTGTCTTTGCCCAGGGGTGCTTTATATATGTTCCTTGACCTGACCCTTAACCTGTTGCCCTAAGTAATTGATTTTTAAAAGATTTTAATTTACTTAAAAAAGAAACCCCAAACAGTTCACCCATTTCTCCTACCCTTTCACCCAGAGCCTCTGGCAACTGCCACTTTTCTGTCTCTATGAACTTAGTTTTTTTTTAAGACTCCACATATAAGAGAGATCGTATAGTGTTTGTTGTACTCTGTCTGACTTATTTCACTTTACATAGTACCCTGAAGGTCCATCCATGCTGTCATAGCTGGTAAGATTTTATTCTTTTTTTTAAGGCTGAATAATATTCCAGTGTTTGTGTGTGTTATAATTTCCTTATCCATTCATCCATTGATGGAGAATTAGGTTGTTTCCACATTTTTGCTATTGTAAATAGAGCTGCAGTGAACATGGGGGTGCATATAACTTTTTGAAATAGTGGTTTCATTTTCTTCAGATAAATACTCTGAAGTTGAATTACTGGATCATTTGGTGGTTTTATTTTTAAATTCTTGAGGAACCTTCATACTGTTTTATCTAGTGGCTGCACCAATTTACATATTCACCAACAATGCACAAGGGTTCCCTTTTCTCCACTCTCTTACCACTTATTTCTACAATATTCTTTTTGATAATAGCCATTCTAACAGGTACCAGTTGATATCATTGTGGTTTTGATTTGCAGTTCCCTGAAGATAATGATGTAGAGCATTATGTCATGTGCCTGTTGGCCATCTGTATGTCTTTTTTAGTAAAATGTCTGTTCAGATCTTCTGCCCATTGAGTTATCTGGGTTATTGATATACTTTGGACATTAGCCCCTTATCAGATACATGATTTGCAAATATTTTCCCCCATTTAGTAGGTTTCCTTTTCATTTTGTTGATGGTTTCCTCTGCTGTGTAGAAGCTTTTTATTTTGATATAGTCTCACTTGTTTATTTTTACTTCTGTTGTTTTTGCTTTTGGTGCCTTGGTGTTGCGGGTTCAGTCCCTGATGGTGGCACAAGAGGCGACCGATCAATGTTTCTCTTCCTTTCTTTCTCCCTCCATTCCCCTCTCGCTAAAAATAAAAAGAAAAGAAAAGAAAAAACCCATTGAAGTTCTGGAATATCTGGACTTCATTTATATTAGTGTTTTAATGCATTTGTATTTTAATGTAGTAGGCATCTATAAAATATGGAATTAAAAACTCCACAATATCTTGAAACTATAAATCAGTTTTTAGTACTTAGAAATACATTCTCTTCATGATGGAAAAGCAGTTATTTTTATAAATAAGATTCATTCAACTTTGGATTACAAAATAAAAAACCTGAGATTTTATGAGGAGGAACATTTTACATCTTTTCAACAGTTGTAATGTATCATTATATAGAAGTAAATAGAACAATAAATGGATTTGTTAATTTAACCTTGATTAATGATGCTTAATTTTTGTTAACAGGGATTCACAAACTGGACTAAGCGAGATTTTAACCAATTTATTAAAGCAAATGAGAAGTATGGAAGAGATGACATTGATAATATAGCTCGAGAAGTGGAGGGCAAAACCCCTGAGGAGGTCATGGAGTATTCAGGTTTGTATATAACTTCAGATCTGGTGTTCAATTGTAATGTTATTCATTTCTTTTTTTAAATTTATTTATTTTTAAAGATTTTATTATTTATCTTTAGAGGGGAAGGGAAGGAGAGAGGGAGAGAAACATCAATGTATGGTTGCCTCTTGTGCATCTCCTGCTGGGAACTGGCCTGCAACCCAGGCACGTGCCCTGACTGGGAATCGAACTGCGATCCTTTGATTCGCAGGCCCGACCTCAATCCACTGAGCTACACCAGCCAGAACTATTCATTTCTTTAGTGTCAATTGAATTGTGCCATTGTCCAGAGATCTTTTAAACTTTTATGAATAAAGTACATGTGAGAGTATAAAATATAAGTACTTTGTTTTGATATTTTAAGACCTACCAAAACAAAGTGACTGATATTGTCTATAGTGGTCAGCTAATGCAGCAAAGTAAAGTCCTGATGAAGCAAGGCTATTGGATGAGCGTTGACAAAACACGTTTCTCACTTTCCCATCTCTGGAATTTGGTCCTTTTTTGGGTAAGTCTGAGACTTCAGGTTCAGCAGATTGAATTAGTGTATTTCTAGGTCATCCTTGAAATAGAGAATTCTTATTAGGCCCTTTTAGGTCCTCAGACACTGTCAGGTTTCCAGTCAACACTAGGCACATCATGTAGGTTCCATTAACTCCAGGAAAGCTGGAATAGATCTAAAAATACTGCTTGAATAAATCTGCTGATTGATCCTAGAATCATGTCTCTCTCTTATTCATCTGTGTCTTTGGTCTTGACCAGAACTAGATTAGTTGCTGAAGTACATGGAATTAATATAATTCCTACATTACAGCATATTAACCTCAAGCTTCTGAAACAAATTTTATTACAAATAGGTAATTAGCCCTGGCTGGTGTAGCTCAGTGGATTGAGTGCTGGCCTGTGAACCAAAGGGTCACCAGTTGGATTCCCAGTCAGTGTGCATGCCTGGGTTGCAGGCCAGGTTCCTAGTTGGGGGCATGTGAGAGGCAGCCATACATTGATGTTTCTCTCCTCTTTCTTCCTCCTTTCCCCTATAAAAATAAATAAATATTAAAAAAATAAAAATAGGTAATTATGTCTAGGAAATTTTCTATATGTAGGATAGGAAGTTTCTAACTTGATATAGGTTGAGCTCTCAAATGTAGTCTAAATATTAGCTGTTTAGCACTTTTTTTCTCATAGAAACAGTGTTACAAAGTAGGTTTAGATTTCTATGCTAGCCCCTCAAATCCTATTTAGCTTAATTCAAATTCTGTAGGAAATATTACCATACTAATAAATATATCAAGTATTGATACAGGCTAGGACCAGCTTTTAAATTATCTATAGTATTAGTACTTGAAGAAATCCAGGTTTAGTTAGAGAATATTTTAGAGGTTGATTATATTGAGTTTTTAGTTCATATATATCAAGTTTATGAACTTCCTTTTTCTTGATATCAGCATAGTATTTCTATTACTCTTAAGCTTTATCATACAAGTTGAGGACATTTGCGGGCTGAGAGAGAGGGAAAATAGATGAGAGGGAGAAATTTTAGCAGCAAGAGGTAAATGAAAAGAGTAGAAAAAGATATATGCAGAGTGATTTTCTGAAGTAGAATTTTCTTCAAAATAGCATCAATGTATATGAAGTTGGAAGAAAACAAGTGATGCAAAGAGATATAATGTCAGATGTTTTCTTAAATTTGGCACCAGGTCTAATGGCATGACTAGCTCAGGACAGCTCAATTGGGTCTCTGCCAGAGGGTGGGGGGATTGGAATGGGTTAATGCAGTTGGTTGCCATAAGAGAAGAAATGAGTACAATTATACACAACAGGTATTTATTTAAATGTGTATTGAATGAATAAGCGAGGGAATGAATAAAATGAGTGCAGGTGCTTATAAAAATCAAGGCAGCCCAGCATTTCTTTCTTTTAGGCTTTAAAAAAATGAGAATGTAGAGTATGTCATTAAAAAGGTTTTTCACTCAAGTCATATTAATGCAGCCAGATTATTTACCTCATTTATAAAATTTGGGTGGCTTGGTGTTTTGTTCTGTTATTTAGAAACTAGGCTATTCCAAGTAATTTTAAAAAAGAAGTTACATACAGGCTATTGGAAATATTTTGAGGTCAGCGAGGGATTCCAAAAATGAAGCAATAGTTTCAGTAGAATTGCTGCTTCATGTTTGAATGATCTGTCGATAATGGTTTTATTTTTGTTTTTGCTTGCCAGGAATCTATATTTTCTAAGTTAATATGGTCACCCTCTCTCCTGTCTCACATTATGTGTTTGGTCCCTTGTGGGGAGCCATTTTGTGAGGCATGGAAATGTAGCTCAGTTCCCACATGGAAAACCAGTGGGAAGCAAGTTGGCATACAGGACCATGCCCATGGAGAGGTTTTCCCCTGGGGAATCAGGCCTGCATTGTACCTAGGCTGCTATGAGACTGCTTTTGGTAAAACTCCCTCACCCTGAATTGAGGCAGCAAGTGCTTGCTATAACTTCTAAAGTCTGTGCTAAACTTCCCAAGTATGGAGTGTGACCAGTTCAACCACTTTTCCCCTTGGTCTGCAACATCCTTCCCTTCAAAGTAATTAGTAACATTCTTTCCTTTGTTATCTGTAAAAGGTAATCACCTGCAGCGAACTTGTGCATAGTAAATGAGGACCATCCTCCATGTAATATACCCAGAAAAGCAATAAAAGCCTGTCCAGGCAGGGCCGGGGTCCTCTCTTTCTCTCAGAGAGTGGCCATGCCATCCCTTTTTCTCCACAGGACTTCTGTTGTCCTTGTGTATTTGTTCATAGCAGCCACAACATACGGATCCTGCCGGCCAGGATCCACATCAGTCTCTTCTATATCTTGTTTGAATAAAAACATCACCTAAATCAGTATCTGTAGTATCTTGAAATCCTATTATTTAGGATGAATAATTAAAATGCCATAATGTTTCATGAAAGGAAACTCACTAACCTGAAACCTTCTTGTTGATGGTCTTACTTTTAAATGAAAACTTAGGGCATTTAACAACTGAACATATTATATAAAGATGAATCTGAATCTGAATTTTAATTGTAAACATAATTTTATTGTATCCTTTTCTGTTAATTATTTATTCTGCAGTTCCTTGGATTCTTTTTCTTAAGATGATGGCATTCTAAAGTAATAACTGTTTTTCAGCTGTATTTTGGGAACGTTGCAATGAGTTACAGGACATTGAGAAAATCATGGCTCAAATTGAACGTGGGGAGGCAAGAATTCAACGAAGGATCAGTATCAAGAAAGCCCTGGATGCCAAAGTACTATATTTCATAATTGTAAAATTATTATTAGATTGTTTTAATTGATATGATGATTAGCTTTAACATGCCACTGCACATTTAGTTAAACCAATAATTTATTTAAATCCACAGATTGCAAGATACAAAGCTCCATTTCATCAGTTACGTATTCAGTATGGAACCAGCAAAGGAAAGAACTATACTGAGGAAGAGGATAGATTCTTGATTTGTATGTTACATAAAATGGGCTTTGATAGAGAGAACGTGTATGAAGAATTAAGACAATGTGTACGGAATGCTCCTCAGTTTAGATTTGACTGGTTTATCAAGTCTAGAACTGCTATGGTATGTATTCCTTCCTTCCTTTTTTGTTCCAAGTTTTATTTTGGAAACTTCAAATATTATATATCCTTCATTTAGATTGTCTAATCATTAACATTTGCCATGTTGGCTTTCCCCACATCTACCCATGTATGTATATATATGTGTGTACTTAGAATCTATATATAAATGTAGAATCTATATTTCGAATTCAGAAATACAAAGCTGTATTATATATACATAACAGAACTATTTGAAAGTAAGTTACACATATCATTAGGGTTCACCTCTAAATATATCAGCATTCATCTAAAAATAAGGACGTTTTCCTACATAACCACAATATCATTATCCTACCTGAAAATGTTAGCATTGATTCAGTAATGTTATCCAGGATACATATAGTTCATGAACAAAATTTTCAGTTGTCCTAAAAGTATCTTTCATAGTTGTTGCTTAAACTTGATGATCCAAAGATCACATATTACATTTGGCTGTTGAGTCTGTTTAGTCTCTTTTAACTACAACTTTTTGTCTGCTCATTGTTAGATTTAGGTTAGACATTTTTGGCAAGAATGCTACATAAGTGATTTGTACTTTTTATTGTATCACATCAGGAAGTACATGATGGGTTGTCAATCTTTTGATGATGCTAAGTTTTTTAAAATTTATTGTATTTTCTCCATTATCATTTAATTCCCTTATACCTCCCTCCACCCAGCAATCACCACACTGTTGTCCATGTCCGTGAGTCCTTTTTGCTTTTTGCTCAGTCCCTCCACCCCCTGACCTCCCTGTCACACTGCTCTCTATCTATGAGTCTGTCCCCATTTTCCTGGTTAGTTCAGTTTGCTCATTAGATCCACATATGAGTGAAATCATATGATATTGTCTCTGACTGGCTTATTTCACTTAGCATAATGTTCTCCAGGGCCATCCATACCATCACAAACATTAACATTTTCTCCTTTTTTATAGTCGAGTAGTATTCCATCATGTAAATGTCCAGTATTTGTCTTATCCACTCTTCTGTTGATGGACACTTGGGCTGCCTCCATATCTCGGTGATTGTAAATAATGCTGCAGTGAACATAGGAGTGCTTATGTTCTTTCAAGTTAATGATTTGGGTTCCTTCAGATATGGTCTGAGACATAGAATTGCTGGGTCAAAAGGCAGATCCATTTTTAATTTTTTGAGGTATCTCCATACTGCTTTCCACAGTGGCTGTGCCAATCTGCATTCACACCCACAGTGCAAAAAGGTTCCCCTTTCTCCACATCCTCACCAGCACTTGTCCGTTGATTTATTGATGAGATCCATTCTGACAGATGTGAGATGATAACTTATTATGGTTTTAATTTGCATTTCTCTGAGGATTGGTGACATTGAGCATCTCTTCATATGTCTATTCGCCATCTGTATGTCCTCTCTGGAGAAGTGTCTATTCAGGTCCTTTGCTCATTTTTTAATTGTCTGGTTTGTTTTTTTGGTGTTGAGTTTTGTAAGTTCTTTATAAATGTATTAGTGAATATGTCCTCCCATTCTGTGGGCTGTCTTTTTATTTTATTGATGATTTCCTTAGCTATGCAATAACTTTCTACTTTGATATAGACCCTTTTATTTATTTTTTGTTTCCCTTGCCTGAGGAGATATAGCTGATAAAATATTGCTACAAGCAATGTCCACAATTTTGCTGCCTATGTTTTCTTCTATGATTTTTATGGATTTAGGTCTAACATTTAAGGCTTTGATCCATTTTGTGTTTATTCTTGTGTGTGGTATAAAAAGGTGGTTTGGTTTCACTTTTCTTCATGTATCTGTGCAATTTTCCCAACATCATTTATTGACTGAACTATCTTTAGCCCATTGTATTTGCTTACTTCCTCTGTTGAATGTTAATTGGATATAAAGGTGTGATGTGGGAGGGGGGGCTCCGCCCATAGGGCACCCCAGGCTGCCACAGATGAGAATAAGATGAGAAGGGCCAGGAGCCTTTTCCCCAGTGGGCTTTTGATGGGTTCAGTTTGCACAGGAATTCAGGTAAAGCTCATCCATCATTGTCAGGCAGTAAGGGTCAAACAAGAGATAATATGCAAAGAACTCTGAGGGCTTATTTTGAGTCAGGGTCAGTTAGCTAAAGGGCTGTAATACTTTGGGAAATGAACTCATTTCATGCTTGGACCCTTATCAGAAAATTGAGAGCATTCTTAGCAAAGCAGGTTTCACAGGATTTTGTGCATTCTTTCTTAGGCCTGATTGCCCTGGGGAACCTGCCCTTTCCAGCACAGAGTGGTACCCACCTCCAGCATTGTTTCAGGCTTAAGTCAGGCAGGGGAAGTAAGGCGGCCAAGAGATTAGGAGACTTCTTGCAGACAAAATGAGGACTCAGGCTATGTCAAAGCCGATGGGTGAGGGTCCATCACCCCCTTTTGCTATAGCCCCCAAGTCCTTCCCTGAGGGCCCCCACATGATCATGCCTGTCTTAGATCATCCCTTGCTTGAGGAATCTTACCCATCATTGGCTAAGGGGTCAGGCTTGGGGCCAAACAGGGTGAAGTAAAGGGAGCAGAGGCAACACCCCTGCCAGGGAGATAAGCTTTGTGTCCTTAGTAGTTTATAGTCCCACAGTCTCTCACTCAGCCTTAGCCTCGGGGGTTACAGTTTCTGAAACAAGGCAGGGCAGTTCCCAACAGTGTGGGTTTATTTCTGGGCTCTCTATTCTGTTCTATTGATCAATGTGTTTTTACGCCAGTACCATGCTGTTTTGCTTACTATGGCCTTATAGTATAGTTTGATATTAAGTGGTGTGATTCCTCTAACTTTGTTCTTTCTCAGGATCAGTGTTGCTGTGTGGGGCCTTTTATGGTTCCATATAAAATTTGGAAATACTTGTTCTGTGGAATAGGTCAATGGAATCTTGATAGGAATTGCATTGAATCTCTAGATTGCTTTGGGTAGTATGGACATTTTAACGATATTAATTCTTCCTACCCTTGAACATGGTGTGTGCTGCCATGTATTTGTATCTTCTTCAATTTCTTTCTTCAGCATTGACAATTTTCTGAATGTAGGGCTTTTAAATACTTGGTTACATTTTTTACTAGGTATTTTATTCTTTTTGAAACATTTGTAAATAGCATTTTTAAAAATTTCTTTCTGTCAATTGTTACTGGCATATAAAAATGCAGCTGACTTTTGGATATTAATTTTGTATCCTGCTGACTTGCTGAATTAATTTCTCAGTTCTTGTAGTTTCTTAGTGGAATCTTTGAGATTCTGTATGTACAGTATCATGTCGTCTGCAAATAAAGACAGTTTTACTTCTTCTTTTCCAATTTGGATGCCTTTTATTTCTTCTTATCTTCTGTGGCTAGGACTTCCAGTACTGTGTTGAATAAGAGAGGTGAAAGTGGACATCCCTGTCTTGTTCCCATTTTTAAGGGGAATGCTTGTAGTTTTTGCCCAGTGAGTATGATGCTGGCAGTGGGTTTGTCATATATGGCCTTTATTATGTTTTGGTATGTTCCCTCTATTCCCACTTTACTGAGAGTTTTTATCATAAATTGGTGCTGGATTTTGTCATGCTTTTTCTGCATCTATTTATATGATCACGTGATTGTTATCCTTCATTTTGTTTATGTAGAGAATCACATTTGTGGATTTGTGAATGTTGTACCACCCTGTATTCCCAGAATAAATCCCACTTGATCATGGTGTATGATCTTTTTGATGTGTTGCTGTATTCTGTTTGCTAATATTTTGTTGAGGATTTTAGCATCTGTGTTCATCAGGGATATTGGGCTATAATTTTCTTTCTTTGTAGTGTCTATATCTGGTTTTGGAATTAGGATAATGCTGGTCTAATAAAATGAGCTTTGGAACCTTCCCTCCTGTTGAATTCTTTGAAATACTTTGAGAAGGAGAGGTGTTAGTTACTCTCAGAAAGTTTTTTACAATTCACCTGTGAAGCCATCTGGTCCAGGGCTTTTGTTTGTTGGGAGATTTTATATTACTGCTTCAATTTCACTAGGTGCAATCTGTCTATTCAGAACCTCTCATTCTTTCTGATTTAGTTTTGGAAGATTGTTTGTTTCTAGGAATTTATCCATTTCATCCAGATTGTCCAGTTTGTTGGCATGCAGTTGTTGATAATATTTTCTTACCATCCTTTGTAGTTCTTTGGTGTCAGTTGTTATTTCTCCTGTGTTACTTCAGATTTTATTTCTCCCTCCTTTTTTCTTGATGAGTCTGGTTAAAGGGTTGTAAATAAATATTGTTTATCTTTTCAAAGAACCAGCTCTTGTATTCATTGATCTTTTGTATCATTTTTTAAATTTATTTATTTTTATAGAGAGGGGAAGGGAAGGAGAAAGAGTGGGAGAGAAACATTAACGTGTGGTTGCCTCTCATGTGTCCCCTACTAGGGACCTGGCCAGCAACCCAGGCATGTGCCCTGACTGGGAATCAAACTGGTGACCCTTTGTTTCACAGGCCCGTGCTCAATCCACTGAGCCACACCAGCCAGGGCTTTTGTGTCATTTTTAAAGACTGTTTCATTTATTTCTGCTCTGATCTTTATTATTTCCTTTTTTCTATTCAATGTGAGCTTTGTTTGTTGTTCTTTCTCAAGTTCCTTTAAGGGTAACATTAGATTGTTTATTTGAGCTTTTTCTTGTTTTTTGAGATAGGCCGGTAGTGCTATGAATTTCCATCTTAAGATTGCTTTCCCAGTGTCTCATAGATTTTTGGATCGTTTTGTCTTCATTTTCATTTGTTTCAAGGCATCTTTTTATTTCTTCCTTGATCTCACTGTTCACCCATTCATTGTTTAATAACATGTTATTTAGCTTTCATGTATTGGTGTGTTTTTCACTGTTCTTGTGATTGATTACTAGTTTCATAGTTTGTGGTCAGAGAAGATGCTTGATATGATTTCATTCTTCTTAAATTTATTGAGACTTTTTTGTGTCCTAACACATGGTCTTTCCTAGAAAACGTTCCATGTGCACTTGAAAAGTATGTATATTCTGCTGCTTTGGGATGAAATGCCTTGTAGATATCAATCAAATCCATTTTATCTAGTGCGTGGCTTAAGGCTGCTGTCTCTGTTGATTTTCTGTCTGGAAGATCACTGAATAATCTGTCTGATTATCCACTGAAGTCGATGGGGTGTTATTTCTGTCAGTCTCTCCCTTTATGTCCATCAAGATTTGCTTCACATATTTAGGGGCTTCTGTGTTGTGTGAATAAATGTTGACTGGGGTTATATGCTTTTGTTGGATCTTCCTCTTTATCGTTATATAGTGTCCTTCTTTGTCTATTTTGCCTGATACAAATACTAGTACCCCAGCTTTTTTTCTCTTTCCATTTGCATGAAATATCTTGTTCCATACCTTTAAGTCTGTGTATCTTTCAATCTGAGATATGTCTCTTGGAGGCAGCACATATATGGGTCTTGTCCATTCAGCTACTCTATGTGTTTTGGTTGGAGTATTTATATGCCATTTACATTTAAGGTGATTATTGATAGATATGTATTTAGTGCCACTTTATTGTTAGACTATTTTCCTCTTTTTTTTCTTTCCTTCTGTAATGAAGCCCTTTAACATTTGTTGCAGTACTTTTTTGATGTTAACAAATTCCTTTAGTTTTTCTTTGTCTGGGAAGCTCCTTATTTCTGTTTCTATTTTAAATGATAGCCTTGCTGGGTGAAGTAGCCTTGGTTGTAGGTCCTTGCTTTTCATCACCTTGAATATTTCCCACCACTCCCTTCTATCCTGAAATATTTCTGTTGAGAAATCAGATGATGGTCTAATTGGTGCTCCCTTGTGTGTAGCTACCTGCTTTTCTCTTGTGGCTGTTATGATTCTCTCCTTGTCTTGAAGGTTTGGCGTTTTAATTACGACGTGTTTTGGTGTAGGCCTCTTCGAGTTCAACCTGTTTGGGACTCTCTGAGCTTCCTGAACTTGTATGTGTGTTTCTGTCACCAGATTAGGGAGGATTTGGGTTATTATTCCTTCAAACAGGTTCTTGGTCCCTTACTCGCAGTCTTCTCCTTCTGGTATTCACATGATGTGGAAGTTGTCAACACTCCATTCACTGTCCAAAATATTTCTTAAGCTCTTCTCATTTTTTAAGATTCTTTTTTCTTTTACTGCTCTATGTGAGTGTTTTTTTTTTTTTTCTACCTTGTCTTCCAAATCACTGATGTGATACTTGGCTTCTTCTAACCTACTGTTTATTCCTTTCAGTGTAGTCTTTACTCAGATACTGCATTTTTTATTTGTGACTGGTCCATTTTTATGTTTTTTTTTTTGTCTTTTTTCATGCTGCTGAGTATCCTTTTTTTTCTTATCCTTTTAAAAAAGATTTTACTTATTTATTTTTAGACAGGGGAAATGAAGGAGGAGAGGGAGAGAAACATCAGTGTGTGGCTGCCTCTTGCTCGCCCCCAAATGAGACCTGCAACCCAGGCATGGGCCCTGACTGGGACTTGAACAGGCGACCCTTTGGTTTGCAGGCCAGTGCTCAATCCACTGAGCCATGCCAGCCAGGGCTGCTGAGTATCCTTATAATCATTACTCTAAACTCTGTGTTAAATTGCTTTCTTCCATTTCACCAAGCTCTTCTATAGAATTCTCTTGTTCTTTCAGGATCTGTTTCTTTGCCTTCCCATTTTGGCTGCCTCTTTGTATTTCTACATATTACATAGATCCACAAAGACTCTGATGTAAGCCTTGTCAGATGCTCCTTGTGACTGGCCCTGGTTAACTTGTTTGAAGCTACCAGCAATCCACAGCATGTGGCTCCCTCTAATTGGCCTGTTTGTTTGCTGAAGGAACCATGCTGCACACCAAAGTTGGCTTTTTTCAGCACTGGGCCTGGAGTAGAGTCATCTGAAGTCTCATAGAGCTCCCAGAGATCCATTTTAGTTGTTAAACTACTCATTGATACAGCCTCAAGTTGTAATTAGCAGCCCGGTTTGAGACCCACGGGGTGGGTCGGTAATTTTTGCAGATAGGGCTAATTGCTTCTTGCCAGGCTTATGCCACTTGGAGGTCAGTGCTTTGAGAAAGATGCCTTCTGAACAGCAGGGGGGATGATTCAGCACAGGGATCATGGTGGCTGTTCCTTTAGTGCTCTCCCCAGAGACACCAACCCCAGGCTCTCCTCAAGTATCTCTAATCTACTCTGCCCTCCCTCTGCTGGAGTGCAGGGTATAAGTGGCTACAAATGAAATTTTCTTTAAGAAGCTCTCTGAGTCTCCAGCCATCTCTCCCTGGCAGACAGAACCCCTGTTTCTTTTCACAGCCAGATGTTATCTTCCTTTCTTTCTTGGCTCTGGCGCTGTAGGTTGGGGAGCCCAGTTTGGGGTTTAGACCCTACATTTCTTAGGGGGAGCTCCCACTCAGCTGCTGAAATATCCCTCCAGAACTTCAGCTGCCACCCATGGGTGCCCACCCAGCCCTCTTGCACATCCTTTGCACTCCCTACAAGTCTCTTTGTGGCGAAGTGGTTTCTTGTGTTTGTTCTTGGTTGTAAGTCTTTTCTCCAGCTAGGGTCAAGTTTGTTATTCAGGATGATTTCTCTACAATTTAGTTGTAATTCCAGATTCATCCTGGGAGGATGTTAGTGTTGGCGATGCTAAGTTTGGTTACTTGGTTAATATGGTCACCAGTAGAGTTCTTCAATTTAAAGGTACATTTTCCCCTTTGTAATTAGGCAGATGATACTTGAGACTGTGTGTATAACTTAAGGATTTATTTCATTTATTTTCAAAAGATTTTATTTATTTATTTTTAGAGGGGGGAGGGAGGGGAGAGAGAGAGAATATTGACATGAGAGAGAAACATTGATTGTTTGGCTCTTCTGTGTGCTCCATTGGGGGACCGAACCTGCAACCCAGGCATGTACCCTGACCAGGAATTGAACTGGCAACCTGTTGCTTTGCAGGATGATGGCCAACTAAGTGAGCCACACCAGTCAGTGCAAGGATTTATTTTTAGTGAGAAAGAATTGGTGCCTAAGTCACGTCTTTAGAAGAATGTTATGTGACAGAGAATAATTAAGTAGAAGAGATATTTTTATTTTAGCTGCCTGTAATTCACTCTGGTACTTTCTAATGTGAATTGTGTTTCTGTTAAAGTCTAGTGCTGCTCAGCAGTGTTCTGATGATATTGAAATAAATGCAACACATCTTTACTGTTGGCATCATCAGTCTTTTTTCAGCTGAGATAATTAAAACAAAAGTAGCTTTATACAGCCTAAAAATTAAAAGTAAACAGAAACTAACAATCCAAACATTGAACATTTTTAAAGTATTTTCTGTAAACCATAAATATGTTCTTCACCAAAGGTTCATAGTTGTGCAAAGATTTTCTTTAGTTTTGTATTTGCAGCTAAAGTTGAATAAAAAAAAAGAAAAGAAAAAATCTGAGTTGCCATATTGAAGATGCTAATCTTGGCAGAAGCTTTACAAGATCAGATATTCCTTAAAACTTTAACACAAATTTAGAGTGTTTTTGGATTGTTATTAGAGCATGTCTGTCAAGTTTATGGAATATGTAATGCTGGGAGAGCTAGTGAATTCTTTGGATCTAGCCGGGATGCAAAAGGAACTAGAGAGACTGGACTGATGGATTCATTGGATCTCATAGCATGACATTTGAAGGAAATAAATGTAAAGTGCTATACTTGTTAAAAAATGAAGAGGTACATGTGTTAATAAGATGCAGTAGAAAGTGCTAGTAAAAGAATAGAAAAGATAAGAATTAATCTATAGACTAAAGGGCTGACATTGGATGTAAGGAAGAATTGTTTGGCAGGATTCTTTGGGTCATTGACATAGATTATTGAAGAACAATGTAGAATAGCTTTTCTATTAGATTTGAAAATTAGATTCTGTTGATTTTCTGAAGTCTTTGGCAGTAAGCTACTTAGCCTTTTAAGGTGTCTTCTAGCTCGGTGCATCTGTGACTATGTTTAGCAGAGAACTCCTTTAAAAAGGCATGCATTTTTAAAGTTATAAGTGATATATAACATTAGTTTTACAAATTTCAACAACTCGTAAAAGGCAAATGCCTACTTGCATTGTTTTGGTGAATCATATTTTAGATCATACATGACCTTTTATGTGATGGAACTTACGCTGAATTTCTAGTATTATTTCAGTGATACTGTACTATTTTCAAAAAGGCTGGGAGTTTAATGCTTTTTCCAGTTTCTGTAATCATTAAACAAAAGCAGTAGGATGAAACGGATTCAGAAGTCCAAGGAAAATCTTATATTTCTTGTAGAGTGAGTATGACTGTAGAACTATATACCCTTATTTCATTTCTGAGAAAAAAACAAGTATATTATTAAACAACCACTAGATGTCTCTGAACTCCCTTGTAAATATTCTTTTTTTCCTCCATCTTCTTTCTACAAAACATTTCCTTTTCTTTACTAAGATACTTCTCTCTAATGTATATTTTTCAAAAGAGCAAATATTAACTATATAGGTGATTGCAAAATGAAACCTTCATTCTGTCTATTGAAAATGAAGACATCTTTGTCTTTAATTACCTTCTGGAAGGTAGAATTTATGATTTCTAATGAATCTTCTAAAATATATAATAGTTTATTTTATATTTAAATATTGTAATACAAACTATTTACTTTTCTGACATCGTTTTTATTTTCCTTCTGGGTAATGGATCATTTTTGCATATATATCTGGATTTAGAGTACAGGTAGTATATTTTTAAATATGTATATATAAAGACCATGTTTTTTGGAATATTTTTATATCAATTATTAGGGAAATGAAATAAGTCAGTCAGAGAAAGGCAAATACCATATGATTTTGCTTACATGTGGAATCTAAAGAACAATGTAAGTGAATAAATGAAACAAATACAGTCATAAATACAGAGAAGAGACTGATGGCTGCCACATGAGAGGAGGGTCGGGGGACTGGATAAAAAAGGTGAAGGGATTGAGAAGTACAGATTGGTAGTTACAGAACAGTCACAGGGATATATTGATTTTATTTACTTACTTACTTACTTATTTATTTATTTATTTATTTATTTATTTATTGTTATTCAAGTACAGTTGTCTCCATTTCCCCTTTACTCCCCCACACCCCAGCCATCCTCACCTCCCACCCCTGATCCCATCCCCTTGGTTTTATCCATGTGTCCTTTATACTTGTTCCTGAAAACCCTTCTCCCTTTCCCCCCCATTATTCCCTCCCACCTCCCCTCTGATTACTGTCAGATTGTTCTCTTTTTAAAAAACTTTTTTTAATTGTTGTTCAAGTACAGTTGTCTCCATTCTCCCCTCACCACTCCCCCACATCCCAGCCATCCCCACTTCCCACCCTTGATCCTTCCCACCTTTGGTTTTGTCCATGTGTCCTTTATAGATGTTCCTGAAAACTCTTCCCCATTTTTTCCCCCATTATCCCCTTCCACCTCCCCTCTGTTTACTGTCAGTTTATTCTTAATTTCAGTGTCTCTGGTTATATTTTGCTCCCTTGTTTTGTTTTGGTGATTAGGTTCCACTTACAGGTTATGAGATCATATGGTATTTATCTTTCACTGCCTGGCTTACTTCACTTAGCATGGAATACTACACAGCAGAAAGAAAGAAGGAGTCACAGGGATATAAAGTACAGCATAGGGAATATAGTCAATAATATTGTAATAACTGCATTACAATATTGCCAGGTGAATACTGAAAATTTCAAGGGAACACTTTAAAGTGTATGGTAGTCTAACCACTATGCTGAAACTAATACAAAATAATATTGAATATAAACTGTAATAGAAACAATAAAATGGAAAAGTAGATTATTTGTATTTCTAGGTGATCTCTCTGTCTGCTCCTTTAAAAAAATTGTTCTTGTGCAGTGAATGATGTTCAAAATCTAGGAAGATTGAAAGAGGCAGTTGTGGTTTCCAAAGTTAAAATTACTGGTTTCATTGAAAAACCCCATCTTAGAAATACAGAGGATGTAATTTGATTCATTATATATGTCACTGTGTTCTAATTAAAATCTTACTGATGTTTAAACTTTAAATGTAGCTTATTAAAGAAGCTATCTTTATGCCCTGGCTGGTGTGGCTCAGTGGACTGGGTGCTGGCCTGCAAGCAAAAGGATCTCTGGTTCGATTCCTAGTCAGGGCACATGCCTGGGTCGTAGGCCAGGTCCCCAGTTGGGACATGTAAGAGTCAACAACACATTGATGTTCCTCTCCCTCTCTTTCTCCTTCCCTTCCCCTCTCTCTAAAAGTACATAAAATGTTACAAAAAGAAAAAAGAAGCTATCTTTAAAAACATAATCTTGCTGAAAGATAACACTCTTTTTCCCCAGAGATACCAGTAAATATTAATAGTATGGAAATATTTAGAAAAAAAGTAGAAACCTTGGTAGTTATGTTTTATTCTGAGATCTCAAAGTACATTCGTGGCTTCTTACTTAACAGTCTTCAAGTGCTTAAAGTCATGATTCTCCACTTCTGAATATGCCTCACTTAAAAGCTTTAAGCTAAAAGGTTGAAGATTTCTCTGACACTGTTCTCCATTGAAAAAGTCTTGCTATACAAAAGAAAAAAGAGTTTTAGTTTCATTTCTCTGTGCTAAAAAGATTGTGATTTCTTTCTCTGAAAACTGTTGTCTTTAATCAATTTCTATTGAAGTACATAAACAAGTAGGAAGGATATGATCATTTTAGATTTTTAAGCTTAGAGCATATGAATAGTCCTTACCATTTTCATTCTAAGAAAAATGTCTTAAAATGGGATCTTAATCTTAGGACATTGAAAGACTGTCAGAATGAAGGACTTTTACCAAATGACTATATAAAACTTCATATTTATATACTACCTTTTCTATAATGCTTGAGAGTCCCTTTATCAACATTAGTTCATTAATTTTCTTGCCCTTAATTTTAGGGCACGGTATTGCCCTAAATGGATGCCAGGGTATTGTCTCTGTTAATTTAGTGATAGATTAATGTGACTGGGAGATTTGAGAATGTGAGAGGTTCAAAAGAACTAGCACATTAGTCAGTTTACTGGAGGAACAGGTAGAAAATACCTAAAGCTTAATCAGCACTTCTTTGGACCTCCTTAGGTCCTTTTAAGTACTTAAAGGAGAAAAGCAGAATTTAAGTCTCTGAGATAAAGAACAGTTCTTCATAACAATTTATTGTATCCTTTTTAGGGTTACTTTGACTCCTAATTTTAATTTAAAAAAAGTCATACCTTTTAACTTGTGGGGAGCTTTTTTCTTTGTTATCCAGCTAAATGAACTGTGTGCACATTGCCTGTGGCCATGTACCTTGGAGTGGAATCAAAGCATTAGTGATTAATTATTACAATTATCCTGCCTTTTATAGTAGTTTAAATGATTTTTTTCTGATAGCATCTCAGAGAGAATCAATCACATAGTGTTGTATACAATGTAATAAAAATTTCATGTTGTTATTGTTTTAAAATCTTATTGATAAAGTGTTCTTATTTAAAATTAAGAAAATTAAATTTCTCACTAGAATTTTAAGAGAAAAATACTTTTTAGAAAATATCACTACAGCTTTTTATAGGTGTATCGGTGATAGTTGGTGTTAGGATATTAGTTCATCACAATCAGAGAAGGATTTTTTTTATAGGTGCGTTAGAAAAATGAAAGTAAAATTCAAAAATTTCCACTTTATTCTGTAGTCACAGTAATATTTTTGTTTGTTGCTTATGCAGCATGGTCTAGAAAATTTCATAAAGCTGGCCACTCACAATTTTTTATTTTATATGTCAATAGTTTACTGGAGGTTAACAGTTAACATTGATATTTTAGAGCATTATATTATTAATGAAATGGGAGAAATATGAATTAATTCATTATTGGTAAAACTGATAAACTATGAAGGGTATCGATGAGCTCTTCTTGACTATAGAATTATTAAAATGTTAAAAATGCAATATGGTTATGCTCATAGAGATATATTATTAACTCATACACTTACAAGTTGAAAATATCCCTTTACAGCCTTAACTTTGAAAAGGTTCTATATAGAGAAATGTACAGATGAAGTAGTGTTTAACTTTCCCTTGAGGGTTAGATAAGAGGAATAGATTCACAGAAGAGGCCCTTCTTGGAACCAAGTCTTAAAAAACTAGGAGTTGGCCATGGGATTACACTTAGAGTTGTGGAAACAGGATGTGAGAAGATACAAACAAGCAGAGCATATTCAGAAACTGCAAGTAGGTTGGTATGGTAGGGTATAAGTAGGGAAGTACTGGGAATAGCTGGCAGCCAGATTACAAAGGACCCTGTCTGCTATATTGAAGTCTTTGGTCTTTAATGTATAGGAAGTGGGGAGCTGTTGCAAGATTTATCAAATCAGTGACATGATCAGATTTACATTTTAGAAATACTGTTCTGCGTAAGTGGACACATGTTTCCCTCAACTCCCAACTATAGGCTGATAATCCCACACTTATATCTCTCTATCTTTTCTGTTTCTCATCTTTTTTCTTCCCTTAGCTCTCTAATGTATTACCATCTGCATTTTTTACTACTGTTCACTTAATTTTTGAGTGCAACTGGTTTTTTCTAAAGGGACCAACATAGTACTTCTCTAGCTCAAAGATTGCCAATGAGATCCTTTTGTCAACTGAATTAAATAAAATTTCTTAGTTCTTTGTTCTTGTTTCTATTTTTTTTTTTTGTACTTTGATCCAAATTTAGTCTGACTGCACAGCATTTCCCTAGTTGGTTTCTACCAGACAATTGCACTAGGATTTGCAGTTGGGTGATGTGCAGAACAAAGGTTCTGTTTTCAAATAGATTTGGGAAATTCTAATACTGAATCCTGCTCTGAGAAGTCCTGCCTTGAAGACACTTGTTCAAACTTTTTAAAATCCAGCATTTTCACACATGCATGAATATAAAATACTTTTTCTTTTTCCATAGCTCTTAACATTGCAGAACTGTGTCCCACTGTCATTTTCCTGTTGTCTTTATTGATTTAGCATCTCTCTTCCCCGTGTGCTATTTTTCTTCCTCCAGCCTCATTCCTAAATCCAGCATGGGGAAATGATAAGAGAAAAAGATAATTAGAGTAGAGAATTGTAGAAACAGTTTGAGACCGCATGAATAACTCCTGTAACCCCAGGAAAATACGGATAAAGATTTATAAAAATTGAGAGAGTTCCAGCCAAGGTGGAGGTGGAGGTAGAAACACTTTGCTTCCTCGCACAACCAAAAGGATAACAGCCAATCTAAAAAGAATAAAAAAAACATGCCAGAAAATCAAACTACATGGAACTCCGACAACCACAGAGTTAAAGAAACATTCACCCAGATCAGTAGGAAGGGTGGAGACGGGTAGCTGAGTGAAGAGGATGCGCGGCAATGCAGAACACTGCACAGGCAAGGCAGGGCTGGCTGAATGGAAAACTAAAGACTCAGAGCTAGCTATAAACTACTGCAGGGGTTGTCATGGTGGGAGACACTCCCAGTCTCACACAAGAGAGTTCATTGGAAAGTGGGCTAGAGCGGAGCAAGTGAGCAGCATTGTTCCCTATCTGACCCCTCCCCCACAGCACCACAATGCAGCAAAGAGAGTTGCTTCACCAGGGTGAATACTTAAGGCCCTGCTCCCTTACAACATAACGGGTGCACCAATACAAAGAAATATGGCCCAAATGAACAGATCAAAACTCCAGAAAAAGAGCTAAGTGACAAAGAGATAGCCAACCTATCTGATGCAGAGTTAAAAACACTGGTAACCAGGATGCCCACAGAACCGATTGAACTTGATCGTAAAATGGAGGAACGAACAAACAAAGCCTACCCAAAGTGAAATAAAGCAAAATATACAGGGGATCAACAGTGAAGGGAAGGAAACCGAGACTCGATGATTTGGAACAAAAGGGAGAAATAAACATCCAACCAGAATAGAATGAAGAAACAAGAATTCAAAAAAATAAGGAAAGGCTTAGGAATCTCTAGGACAACTTTAAATTCTCTAACATCAGAATCATAAGGGTGCCAGAAGGAGAAAAGGAAGAGCAACAAATTGAAAACTTATTTGAAAAAATAATGAAGGAGAACTTCCTCAATCTGGTGAAGGAAATAGACTTCCAGGAAGTCCAGGAAGCCCTCGGAGTCCTAAAGAAATTGGACCCAAGGAGAAGCACACCAAGGCACATCATCATTAAGTTACCCAAGATTAGAGATAAAGAGGGAATCTTAAAAGCAACAAGAGAAAAGGAGAAAGTTACCTATGAAGGAGTTCCCAGAAGACTATCAGCTGATTTCTCAAACCTTACAGGCAAGAAGGGGCTGGAAAGAAATATTTGAAGTCATGAAAGTCAAGGACCTACATCCAAGATTACTCTGTCCAGCAAAGCTTTCATATAGAATGGAAGGCCAGATAAAGTGCTTCCCAGATAAGGTCAAGTTCAAGGACTTCATCATCACCAAGCCCTTATTATATGAAATGTTAAAGGGATTTATCTAAGAAAAAGAAGAAGATAAAAAACTATGAACAGTAAAATGACAACAAACATAACTATCAATAACTGAACCTAAAAAAATGAAAACAAAAACTAAGGAAACAACTAGAACAGGAAACAGAATCACAGAAATGTAGATCACATGGGGGGTTATCAGCAGGGAGGGGAAGAATGGGGGAAAAGGTACAGGGAATAAGAAGCATAATTGGTAGGCATAAAATAGATGGGGAGAGGTTAAGAATGGTATAGAAAACAAATCAAAGAACTTATGTGTACAACCCATGGACATCAACTAGAAGGGGAAATGCTGGAGGGTGGGGGGTGCAGGGCAGAGGGTGATTAAGGGGGATAAATTGGGGAAACTCTAATAGCATAGTCAGTAAAATATACTTAAAAATTTAGGAAACTAAGTAAAAGGAAAAAGTATATAAGATAAAAGTGCATTTGACATCACGAAATTTTTCATAGTCATTTCATAGTCACTCAAAAAGTACAATGCTCTTATTGGTAACCTGGCCTTTCTTATAATTTCTGGTTTTATCCAGTGTTCTGTTTATGATACCATTTGTTAGTCTTTAAATGTGTGAGTAAAAATGGGGCTGGTATCTCTAGAGAAAGTGATAATACCTAGGCTAGCAAAGCAACATCTATACTCTCCCATTCCTTGTAGCCTTTCTCTAGTGAGATTAAGATTATTTCTCTATGTCTGGAGTAGTTAGTGACAGGTTAAAAGAAATGAAGGTAGGAAGTCATCATACAGTCTATTTATAATCATTTTGAGATATTCTACTTCTCTGCATATGAGACTGTGTCAAAAGTTTTAGTTTTTTCCTGAATCACCCATATGAACCATGGATCTGTATCTAAAGATATCGGCAGTCACAGGCAGCTGTTACATATTGAGAATGATAACAGCCAGAGGGTATGACTTAATGGTTCAAGAATCAGCTTCAAATAAAGACTCGATCTAGTCTCCCTAGAAACCAACAATCAAATCTCATCAGGGTCAACTTAGCCCTTTCTATAATAGATAAATTGAATAACATGCTGTTTAATTTGCATGTGTGTTATTGAATGAAGCTACAAAGAGTATTTGGTCTGCATATTAAAGATACCAGTATATTATACTCGGGTTTCTCTTCAGATCATATAAATCTTTTGCCTATTACTAAAGATACTGTTTTAGTAAGTAAGGAAAACTTCAGTGTTATTTTTGTTGAATTATTTAACCTTGAGTAATTGAATATGTACAAGAGACTTGAATATAGCAGTGTTTTACAAGTTTTTTTTTAATTGTTAAACAATAACTTGTTAATGAGGATTTTTTTTCTGGCTAGACTATCTCTGGTTTTCTGCCTCCTTTTGGGCTTGCATTATAAAGAGTAAGAAATACTTGGATAGTTGATAATATTTCTGTATGTAACTATATAATTTTTCTAGCTTTTATTTGGACAATAAAACTGTCTTTAAAAAGCCACTTTTCATTTTTTAAAAAATTATTCTTAGAGAGAGGGGAAGGGAGGAAGAGAGGGAAAGAAACATCAGTATGTGGTTATGTGGTTGCTCTCACATGCCTCCTATTGGGGACCTGACCCACAACCCAGGAATGTGCCCTGTGTGGGAATCAAACCTGCGAGCCTTTGGTTTGCAGGCCAGCACTCAATCCACTGAACCACACCAGCCAGAGCCATTTTTTAAAAGTGTTACAGATTGCCCAGCACCTCAATATTCACTGCAGAAAATTTGGAAAATACAGGCTAGTATAATGAAGAAAATATAAGGTACCATTGGTTGTACCCTCAGGGATATGTACTGTTAACCACTAGTAATGCTGTAGTTAATATTCTTGTAGCTGTTTCTCTGTATATAAGAAGACGTGTTTGTGTATTTCCGAATTACAAAAATCTAGTCCCCAGTACTTTCCTGCTATAAATAACATTGATCTAAACATTCTTTTGTAAATCTTTGTATATATTTATTTCCTTACATTATGTGTTTTTTAAATAATAACATGCTTCATTGGTATTTCCAAATTGTTTTCTAGAAAGATAGTGTATTAGTCTGCAGGTGGCTTAAACAGAAATTTCTCAGTTTTGGGAACTGGAAGTCTAAAATCAAGGTGCTGTTAGGGTTGGTTCCTGGTGAGACTTTTCCCCGCAGACTGTAGATGGCACCTTCACATTGTGTCCCTCATGGTCCTTTCTCTGTTGAAATGTAAAAAGAGAGATATCTCTGGACATGTCTTCCTCTTTTAAGAACACAAGTCCTATGGGATTAAGGCCCCACCCTTATGACCTCATTTAACCTTAATTACCTCCTATGGGCCCTACCTCCACTCACATTGTGGGGTGTTAAATTCAACATATGAATTTTGAGTGTTCAAAATTCAGTTTATAACATTGGCATCTTGTCACTAGTGAGTTACAGTTCTCATTTTGCCGTCTTAATTAATGACACTGCATACATAGACCACACACACATGCATGCACATAGTGTCGCTAATTTGATAAAGATGATATTGTTTACTTTGATTATTTGAGGGGGGAAATTTAAATATTTGGACCTTTTAATTTTTAGGAGTTCTCTATTTTTGCACTTTGACAATTTTTTGTTGGGGTTTTAATTGTCAATAAACATACAATTCCATTCGGATGTTTAGCTGTTTTGTATTTTATCAGACAATTTTTGTTTATACAAAAAGGGAATCATATTTTAAAATAATATTTACCCTTTGCCCTGGCTGGTGTGGCTCAGTGGATTGAGTGCTGGCCTGGGAACCAAAGGGTCACCAGTTGAATTCCCAGTCAGGGCACATGCCTGGGTTGTGGGCCAGATCCCCAGTAGGGGGCATGTGGGAGGCAACCACACATTGATGTTTCTTTCCCTCCCTTTCTCCTTCCTTTCCCTTCTTTCTAAAAATAAATAAATAAAATCTTTAAAAATTTTTAAATGTTATTTATCCTTTAATATTAAACTATTATTTACCTTTAAAATATAGCAAAAGTATATAGGGTCAATATATATGAGTGTTAATATTAATGAATTATATGTTTGATACTCATCATACATTAATAAAAATTGTTTGTATTATAGTTGGATGCATTGATTCGTTGGCCATGAAATATAGGTAGTGGCAAAACTAATGCAAAATCTTTTCAGATATTGTTTGCTCCAAATTAAATACGGCTGTGTTTCCTGAGATGCGCTGCTCAGAACTTTGATCCCACAATATGTTCTGTGACAAGAGAGTTCTGTTGGCTGAATAGCTTTGGGAGCTGCTTGCATTCTGTGTCTCCCACCTCATGGTTGACAGTGCTTGTCAGGAACTTGAAGGCTTTGAGGTGCTCTCCACTAAAGCAGTCTGTTTTACTTTTGTAAACTGAGTACTCCCCAAACTTGTTTTGGCAATAAGATATTCCATTATATTTTTGTTTATGTGATTTTAACTGTTTAGTTTGAAATAATTATAGATTCATAGGAAGTTGTAAAGAAATGTACAAGGAGGTCCCATGCACCTTTCACCCAGTCCTCCCTGATGGTACCATGTTGCATAACTATAGTATAATGTCATGACCAGGAAATTGACATTAGTACGATCCACAGAGCTTATTCAGATTACATTGATTATACATACTCATGTGAATATAGGTCAGTACAGTTGTATCACATGTAGATTCATGTAACCAGCACTACGACATGACTTCCTTGTGCTAGCTCTTTATAGCCACACTGACTCTCCCCCATTTCCCTAACCCCTGGCAACCATTGATATGTTCTGTATTTCTAAACTTTTGCTATTTCAAGAATGTTATGTAAATGAAATATGTATGGAACTTTTTGAGATTGGTTCTTTCCATTTAGCATAATTTCCTTGAGATTCATCTGGATTGTTGTGTGTACCAAGACACTTTTTATTGCTCAGGAGTATTTGTGTTATGCATGTACCACAGTTTTTTTACCCATTCACCCACTGAATGATATTTACCCCCTTCCTATATTTTCGGTTTAATCTGTTAATATCCTGTATGAATATTGTTCTGAATAATACCGAATTTAGAAATCTATACCATAGAAATGATACATTTAAAGAATTATCACTCTTTAAGGATTATTGCTGGGTTACAGAAATTAATCTTGAATTATTTGATTTAGGAGTTCCAGAGACGCTGTAATACTCTGATTTCATTGATTGAGAAAGAAAATATGGAAATTGAGGAAAGAGAGAGAGCAGAAAAGAAGAAGCGTGCAACTAAAACTCCAATGGTAAAAATTTCAGCATTTTCCTAACTCTTAGGTAGATCCCATTTTTTACATAATTTAAATGCCTATATTATGTTTAATACCTTAGTGATTCCTATTATAAAAACTGGTTTTATGAGCTGGTAATTTGTTTTTGACAGAAAGGAATTACACTACAACCATGTTTCCTATTTGTTTATAGAACTTATGGTTAGGAACTCCCTAGTAACAGGGCCCAGTATTTAAAAAACATTCCTAATGACTTTAAGAAAAAGTATAATGCAAACAAATTCCTTCAACTTGAGACTGGAGTTGTCATGGGGAGTAGGAGGAGGGGTTTGGGATGGGATGGGGCTGAAATTGAAACAGAAAGTTCTGATTTGATCAAATAAATTTTTCTTTGTGGAGCTATGAGTTCAAATGAGAACTTTGAGCAGACTTTGGTTTACTTGCTAATAAGTAACTGTTGAATAATAAGATGACTTGATTTTAATCCAGTTGGGTTGCTTTATATAGCTACAATTTAAAATAGTCTTTAATAGATCATGTTACTTGAGTGTGGTTATGGAAACTACCATATTTTATCAAGTCTCAGATGCCTTCCACTCTAAGACACAGCAGTATTTTATGTACCACTGAGAAAAACTGTTGCCAAGTAACTATAAGGAGTCATCAATTGTAAGATGCATCCTGATTTCAGAGATGCTAATGTGGGAAAGAAGTGTGCATCATAGAATATATGGAATTTGATATTTTCCATCATAACAGTTTTTAAAAATAATACACTCATAAATAACATTTTGCCCATACAACTTGAACTATTAAGTAGTTAAGATGAGTACATTTATAGTACCATGTGTAAGTAGACACTTAATGATTATTTTTGATGCATATTTTATGTCTTTTCTTAAAAACAAACATCTTTGAAGGTTATTTTACATTGGGTTACATAGTTTGTTGGGCTATATAGTACATTAATTGTGACTATAACATTTAAGTGAATATTCATGTTAAAAATTTTTTTTAATGCATTTACATCCTAGATTTAACATTGTTGGGCCATTTAAAAATGTCCATATTGGAGCAGAACATTAAATCTGTTTCCATTTTAGTCACAGAAAAGAAAAGCAGAGTCAGCTACTGAGAGCTCTGGAAAGAAGGATGTCAAGAAGGTGAAATCCTAAAGCCTAGAAATAAAGTTTTAAATGGGAAACTGCTGTTTTCTTGTTCCCATCTTCAAATGTTAATTGCCAGTTCCAGTGTATTCATGGTACTCTTAAGAAAAATCTTTCTCTTTTTGATTTTTTGCATATTTTATATATTTTACAATGCTTTCTACTTGAAATGTGTAGCTTTATATTTTATGCATTCTAGTATTTTTGTGTACTGTATTTTGTGCATTTCATGTCTTCATCAAAATCCTCTCAGTCCTTGTTCTTTTAAATCTTGTGCTGGGGTTTTAGCTTTTCTATGTTTTATATGCCGCTGCTTTGAAAGAGAACCTAGATTCTATAGCTGTATTGTTGTTTCATACTTTAAATTTATATGGCTGTGGAAAAAATAATTAAAATGATTTGAGGAGAAAGACTTTTTCACTTCTTTGTTGCTTTCTTTTCTATTGAGTATGGGATTGTTGTGTTACTGCATACTGTGATTAGCATAATAATTGTTTCTTTGAGGTCATCTAAATATTTTTTCCTAAAGGAATCAAGGGTGAGAACAGAAAAATATTAAAAAAAACTAATATTTGATACCATGCTTGCTGTCAGTATGAATCACATTTAAATTATTCTCTATTCAAGTGGGAAATACAATAAAGAAATGTCTATAAGAAATTTAATTATTTCCTGTTTTTTGTGCAGCAGAAAATATTTGTGTTTACTGAATTGTATTGCTCACTATTGTGTATTTGGTTGAAAGTTAAAGCATTGCTTGCTGACTTGTGCATGATCTTATGTCCAATAGAGCTAGTTC
>PVKM010007455.1:0-41390 GCA_004027735.1 Carollia perspicillata | reverse complement strand
GGTGGAAATGGGAGGGAGGTGGGGAGCACTGGGGGAAGGTCTGGGATGGGAGTAAAAGACAGAAAACTGTACTGAAAAACAATAAAAAAAAAAATGACATGGAGGATAAAAGCAAAGTCCTAAGACTAAAAAATCTAGGAGTTGATTCTTTGAAAAGATAAACAAAATTGACAAGGCTTTAAGGAGACTCATCAAGAGGAAAGGAGAGATGACCCAAATAAACACAGTCAGAAATTAAAGAGAAGACATTACAACTGATACCACAGAAGCACAAAGGATTGTAAGAAATTACTATGAAGAACTATATAATAAGACATTGGAAAACCAAGGTGAAATGGACAAATTTCTAGAAAAATATAATTTTCCAAAACTTAGTCATGAAGTATCAGGAAGCCTGAACAGACCAATAATAGCTGATGAAATTGAAGCAGTAATAAAAAAACTCCTGACATACAAAAGCCCTGGACCTAACGATTTCACAGGGAATTTTGGAAAGCATTTAAGGATGAGATCACCCCTGTCCTTCACAGACTATTCAAAAAAATGAAAGGACATAGAACACTCCCAAACTCTTTTTATGAATCCAGCATCGTCCAAATTCCAAAAGCAGATAAACGCATAACAAAGAAAGAAAACTTCAGACCAATATCCCTGATGAACATAGATGCTAAAATCCTCAACAAAATATTGGCAAACCACATCCAATAATACATTAATGAGATCATACACCATGATCAAGTTGGGTTTATCCCAGGGATACAAGGGTGGTACATCCTTCACAAATCAATAAATGTAATACATCACATAAACAAAAGCAAATACAAAAATTATATGATCATATCAATAGATGCAGAAAAAGCATTTGATATGGTGCAGCACCCATTTATGATGAAAACACTCAGCAAAGTAGGAATAGAGGGAGCATTCCTCAACAAAATAAAGGCCATATATGAGAGACATATAGCCAAGATCATACTCAATGGGCAAAAACTAAAATCTTTTCCACTAAGATCAGGAACAAGACAAGGTTGTCCACTTGTACCACTTCTATTAAACATAGTACTGGAAGTTTTAGCCATAGCAATCAAACAAGAAATATATAAATGGCATCCTAATTGGAAACAAAACTGTCATTTTTTGCAGATGACATGATAGTGTACATAGAAAAATCCTATAGATTCCACCAAAAATCTACTTGTCCTATTAAGTGAATTTTGCAAAACAGCAGGATACGAAGTCAATATTCAGAAATCAAAGGTATTTTTGTACACCAACAATGAAATATAAAAAACAGAAATCAGAAACAAAGTCCCATTTGATCTAGTAACAGGAAAAAATGAAACTAAACAACACTGAAGAAAAAAAAAAGAAGGAAGACATAAACAAATGGGAGCATATATTATGCTCATATAATGGAATAATTAAGATTATGAAACATCCATACTACCTAAAGCAGTTTATAGACTCAATGCAATCCCTATTAAAGTACCAATGACGTATTTCAAAGATATAGAACAAATATTTTAAAAATTTATGTGGAATCATAAAGGACCCTGAATAGCCATAGCAATTTTGAGAAAGAAGAACAACATAGGAGGGAACACAATACCTTATATCAAACTGTATTACAAGTCCACTGTAATCAAATCAACCTGGTACTGACATAAGAACAGACACATAGACCAATGGAACAGAATAAAGAGCACAGAAATAAACCCAAGTCTCTATGGTCAATTAATATTTGACATAGGGCACAGAGGCATAAAATGGAGTAAAAATACCCTCTTCAACAAATGGGGTTTGGAGATCTGGGCAGCTACATGCAAAACAAAATGAAACTCAAACATTAACTTACATCATACACAAAAATAAATTTAAGGTGGATAAAAGAGTTAAATATAAGTCATGATACCATGAAATTCCTAGAGGAGAAAATAGTAAGGAAAATCTCAGATATTCTATGCAGCACTATTTTCACCAATATGTCCCCTAGAATAAGGGACATAAATGAAAGAACAAACAAATTGGACCACATCAAATTAAAAAAAAAAAAATCTGCATGCCTAAGAAAACAGCACTGGGATGAAAAGAGAACAAACTCTATGGGAAAACGTGGCCAATGATACCTCAGACAAGGATTTTATATCCAAAATATATAAAGAACTCACATGGCTCTACTCTAACTAGACAAACAATAAAAAAAAAGTAGGTAAAAGAGTTCAAAAGACACTTGTCCAAGGAGAACATACAGAGAGCCCAGAGACCTATAAAAAGATCTTTAGCATCACTAGCAATCAGAAGATGTAAATTAAAACCACAATGAGATAACACTTCATACCACTCAAAATGGCCATCATAAACAAAGCAACAAACATCAAGTGTTGGAGAAGATATGGAGAAAAGAGAATCATAGTACACTATTGGTGGTAATGCAGATTGGTGCAGCCACTGTGGAAAAACAGTATGGAAGTTTCTCAGAAAAATAAAAATGGAACTGCCTTTTTGACCCGGAAATTTCACTGCTGGGATTATATCCTAAGAACCCTGAATCTCCAATCCAAGAGGAACTATGCACCCCAGTGTTCATAGCAGCATTAATTAAAATAACCAAATGCTGGAAGCAACCTAAGTACCCATCAGTAAATGAATGGATCAAAGTACCGTGGTACATTTTCACAATGGAATTCTATGCAACAGTAAGAAAGAAGGAGCTCCTACTCTTTTGTGACAGCATGGATGGAACTGGACAGCATTATGCTAAGTGAAATAAGCCAGGTGATTATGGACAAATACCATATGATCTCACCTTTAACAGGAACCTCATCAACAAAACAAACACACAAGCAAAATATAACCAGAGACATTGAAATTAAGAACAATCTGACAGTAACCAGAGGGACAGTCTAAGGGAATCATGGGAAACAGGGTGAATGATTTCTGGGAGAAACTATAAAGGACTTATGGACAAAACCACAGAGGAGTGAAAGCAAGGGATAGCTGGGGTGAGGGGGAGTGGTCAGGGTTAAATGCAGACAACAGTAATTGAACAACAATAAAATAATTAAAAAATAAAAACCTTGTAAAAAATTGAAAGGCAATATAAAAGAGAAACTTCTGGTCAGGATGGAGGTATAGTTAGATACACTTTTCCTCCTTATACAACCAAAAGAAAGAAAATAACAAATTCAAAAACAAAATAACCAGAAGTACCAGAAAATCAAACTGTATGGAAGTTCAACACACAAGGAGTTTAAGTAATATTTATCCAGACTGGTAGGAGAAACAGAAATGGTCAGTAGGGGCATAGAGGAGTCATGACAGTGCAGTGGCTGGAGGACCAGGACCAGCAAAGCAGTGGATGGTGGACTTGGCAGTTCCACATTTGTTTTTATGTATACCAGGAGAAACATCTGAGAAGCATGAGAGACTGGCCAACCAGTGGTTCCAGCACAGAAAAATAATGCCTCAAAACCTCTGAATTTCACGGGAAAAGGGGAAGGGGGTCACAGGAACAAATATAAAGGACACATGGACAAAAACTAAGGGGGGTGGAAATGGGTTGGAGGTGGGGAGCACTGGGGGGCGTGGGCTGGGATAGGAGTAAAAGACAGAAAACTGTACTTGAACAACAACTACAATAAATAAATATATATATATATATTTATATAAATATATATATATATATAAACATCTGACTTTAAAATATGTGGGGGGTTGCAGGGGTGGGAGAAACCTAGGCTCACAAGACTGTTGAATGGAAAGACCCATAGGGTCCTAGAATGTACACAAAACCACCCATGAGGGTATCAGCACCAGAAGGGCCCAATATGTTTGTGGGCAGCAGAGGAAGTGACTGAAATCCAGTGGACATCCAAGTAAGTGGCATTATTCCATCTTAGACTTCTCCCCCATATACAACTCCAAAATGTAAAGTTGTGAGTTGTGAGTTGTGAGCCAGGGTTTTGCCTCACCCTGGAGAATACCTAAGCCTCTGTCCGTTACAACATAATAGGTACTCTAAGAAAAAAAACTATGGCCTAAATGAAAGAAAAGATCAAAGGCCCCAAAATAGAACTAAGCAATGAAGAGATAGCCAGCTTATCAGATGCAGACATCAAAACACTACCAATCAGTATATTCACAATAATGGTTGAGTATAATTACAAAATAGAGAAGTGAAGGCTACACAAATTGAAATAAAAGGAACCAAAAGTAATGAGAAGGAAACCAAGACTGAAATAAATGATTTGGAGCAGAACAAAGGAGTAAAAATTTAACCAGAACAAAATGAAGAAACAAGAATTCAAAAAACTGAGGAGAGGCTTAAGAACCTCCAGGACAACTTTAAGTCCTCTAACCTCTGAATCATAAGGGTGCCAGAAAGAGAAGAGGAACACCAAGAAATTGAAATCTTATTTGAAAAAATAATGTAGAACTTTTCCATTTTGGCAAAGGAAATAGGCTTCCAGGAAGTCCAGAGAGTCCCAAATAATTTTAACCCCAAAAGCACACACCAATGCACATCATAATTAAGTTAACCACAGTTAAAGATAAGGAGAGAACCTTAAAAGCAGCAAGAGAAAAGGAGACAGTTACCTACAAAGGAGTTCCCATAAGACTATCAGCTGATTTCTCAAAAGAAACCTTGCAGGCAAGAAGGAGCTGCAAAGAAGTATTCCATCATGAAAGGCAAGGACCTACATCCAAGATTACTCTATCCAGAAAAGCTATCATTTAGAATGGAAGGGAAGATAAAGTGCTTCCCAATAAGGTGAAGTTAAAGGAGTTCATCATCACTAAGCACTTATTATATAAATGTTAAAGGGACTTATCTAAGAAAAAGAAGTCAATCAAAAATATGAACAGTGAAAGGACAACAAATTCACAAGTATCAACAACTTAATCTGAAAAGTAAAACAAAAACTCAGCAAACAACTAGAATGGAACAGAACCACAGAAATGGAGATCACATGGAGGGTTATCAGGGAGGAGAATGGGGGAAAGGTAGAGTGACTTAAAATCATAATTGGTAGGTACAAAATAGACAGGGATCTGTTAAGAATATATGGGAAATGGAGAGACTAAAGAACTTAAATGTATGATGCATGGACATGAACTATGGTGAGGGAGTGCTGTTGACTGTGTGGGTGTAGGAAAGAGGGGAATAAAAGGGAGGGAAGGGATAACTGTAAAAGAATAACCAACAAAATATATTTTAAAAAACACAATATTAAAGGGAGAACAGTGAAAACCAGTCAAATAATTAAATCAAACAAATCAAATAAAACTAAATGGAAAGAAAAAAATATATAAAAATAAAAGTAAAAAATAATAAAAACAAAAGTGAAAAATGAAAAGTAAATTGTAAGTTCTATAACATAGCACAGTGAAATTTGTCTCCGTTGTTGGTGTTAGCCTTCTGATCTCTCTCTCTGGATCTGTCTTTGGTCCTTCACAGCTCTATGTCTTATTGTCTTACACTTGGGGAAAAAAAAAAGCCTCCTGCTGATTTTAAACCCACCAAGACGTTGAACAGGAACAACTAGAACAGGAACAGAATCACAGAAATGAAGATATCATGAAGGGTTATCAGTTGGGGGGAGGAGAGTAGGGGGGTAAAGGTGCAGGGAACAGGAAGCATAATTGGTAGGCACAAAATTGATAGGGGGGTGTTAAGAATAGTATAGGAAATAGAAAAGCCAAAGATCTTTTATGTACAACCCATTGACATGATCTAAGGGGGGGGGGGATGCTGGTGGGTAGGGGTGTGCAAGGTTGAGGGGGCTTAAAGGGAGAGAAAAATCAGGACATCTGTAATAGTATGATGAATAAAATATACTTAAACATGAATGCTAAAAATGGCAGAAGAAGGAGAAAGAGAAGGAGAAATAGAAGAAAAAGATTGGTTATGTGTCCCAGTTAGGTGCACAAGAAAGTGAGTTCAGCTCCCACTTTATTAGCTATCTTCAAAGTCCACCTTCTGACTTCTTTGTGAATCTGTCTTTTGTTTTCCCACATATGGTTTTCTCATACTGATACAGGGTGCAGCCAAGTGGTGGGGGCAAAAAGGGATTTGGAATGGGGCCCAGAACTCAAGATGTCTAGGAAATATTAGAGAGACATATAAGATGTCCTCACCCCTTACCCCACAGTTGTGAGTTGGGGGAAGGGACACATGGAGCAGGTCATGCAGGGCTGTATTTTACAGCCACAGCCTTGCAGCTAATCCATGGCATGGTCATTTAACATATCTATAGCCTTTGGCGGGTCACTTGGATATGTTAAATAGCTGTAGCCATGCTTGGAGCCAGGGAAATGGAAGTCACTTCCCCCCAAGATGTAAGTGGGGGGCAGGTCCCCTGAGTTACAGTGCCTGCATGGGAGCTGGAAGAAGATTGGCTCTAGGATATTGGCCCATATCTGCCCAGACTCACGATGGCAGCCCAGTAAACTTGGGATAGTACAGGGATGCTGGCAGGTGTAACTGATTATAGGAGGAGTCGGAAATGGGGGTACAGAGGAAGATTGGCGCGGGGATTTAAACCCAGACACAGCAGCAATTGGGGGTAACCATGAGGTTTTGCCAGAGTGAGGACCCCCTCACAGCTCTGGTGGAAGAAAAGGACCACACAGTTGTGGCAGTGCAAGGAAGGAACCACGAGGCTTGGCGAGAATGCAGACCCCTTCGCAGCTTTGGTGAAGGAGGGAACCACAAGGTTTTGCCAGAATGCACACCCTCGCAACTCTGGTGGAGCAGAGAAGAGACTTTGCCTGGACAAATGGGTACAAACAACTCTTGACAGTAGACCATGAGAATTTACCACATGGCTTTGGATTAGTTGGATATCCTGCCTGGATGGCAAGACTGCTGATGGTGTCAGTGGCCTGGAAACACAGACATGTGCTCTTTCCCTGAGTTGCGGTACCCTGAATTAGGGCAGGGGGGAGACAGGAGCTGCTGAGTGCATCTGTGGGTATCTTAAAGGACTTTGATATTTTAATGAAGATGTGAGGTCACTACTTTAAGTCTGTATAGCCTTAAATAAACATTTCCTTTCCTTTTCACAATTCTCTGGCATTGAGAGATATCTTTTTGATTGGCAGCAGACAGTAGGTCCTCTGGACAGTATTAGTATACCATCCTCCGGAGTCCGGGATCCTGTGTATGTGACTGCTCTGTTACAATATCTTATTTTCTCACACATCCCTTTTAAGCATCCTCTGCAAACTTTGGCTTGCAAACTTCATATCAACTGGAATTCTGTTGGCTGTCCACTCTGTTCTTCAGAAGATCATGATGCTCAGTGTCCCAGTTGGGTGAATTGGCAAGTGGGTTCAGCTCCCACCTACCTTGCTGCTGTCTTTTCCTTCCAAGTTGGGTGTTACTGGACTTGAGATCATGTTGCAATTCATTTTATGATTGCTTGAGGAGGTGAAGTATGTCTACATACTCTTCCATCTTAAACAGAAGTGATATAACAGCATATATATATATGCTGTTATTCATATATATATATGAATCTCCTGATGGATAATCAGGTTGGGTCCAAATCTTGGCTATCGTAAATAACACTGCAGTGAGCACAGGGATGCATATATTCATTTTAATTGGTTCATCAGGGCTTTTTTGGCAGATATATTGCCAGGAGTGGAACTGCTAGATTATAAGGCAGTGTTACCATTTTTTAAAGATTTTATTTATTTATTTTTAGAGAAAAGGGAAGGGACAGAGAAAGAGAGGGAGAGAGGGATCTGGCAAGATGGCAGAGGAGTGAGTGGAAGCTACACTAACTTCCTCCCAGGACCAATCTGGAATTACAACTAAACTGTGGAGAAATTACACAGAACAAACAAGGGAACAATAGCAAGAGAGAAGCCTTATAACCTTGGACAGACAGAAGAATCACCTTCAGCACAACCTGTCTGGTAAGGAGTTCAGTAGAGACTCAAGAGGGCTGGCTGGGTCCCAGCCCTAATTAAGCAGCAGTTTGGGTACCCCTGAGAAGAATGGGGTCTAAACCCTAAGCTTAGATCAGTGCATCAGAGCCAAAAAAGGTACACAACTAACTGGTGGCAAAAATCAGCATGGTTGCTTGATGCCAAAGATGGATGGCTAGAGATGTAAAGAGTCATTTAAAGTGCCAACACACAAATTTTCATCTGCTTTCACTTCCTGGGGTTCAGGTAAAGGTGAGAGCCATGTGAGCTGAAGATGCCTGAGGAAAGACTAGGGATGGAAGCTTTGTGGAGAGACCAAAGAGAGTAGCTCCAGGGATCCTGACGCTGAGTCATCCCCCAAATGGGGGCAGCCATCAGGCTCAGGCAGACCCCTGCCTTGAAGTGGCAGCAGTTTAAGGGGAAACCACAGCCCTACCCACAAGAGATACTCTGCCCCAGCTCAGTGGTGCTTAAGCCTGACCGCTGAGTGTAGAGTGACTAGATTAATAACTGAAGGAGAAAACCACAGACAGATCCTAGCAAAAAGAGGCAGGCAGAATGGACAAGAGATGTTTTAGGAGATACTAGGACAGAGGCTTGGGAGAAAGAACTGAGAGAGGAGCCACCAGGATATTGATGTTGTGTCATTACCCATACTTCAGCAGCCATAATGCTCAGGCAGACCACTACCCACTGAGCAGAGGCATCCATAGGGGAAAACAATAGCCCCAACCCCAGGGAAATTCTTCCCCACCCTATGGGGCTTAAGCATGACTCCTGAGTGCAAAGTGACTAATTAACAACTGAAGGAGACAACAGTAGACACCAGATCTCTGGCAGTCTCAAAGCAGGATGCATAAAGGCAGATGAGATCAACATCTGACACCACCAGAGGGGGATCCAGAAAGAAAAAGCAGTGGTAATACTAGAGGCTACCAAGACAAAATCCACTGTGGTCTCCGTGATTACTGGTGTTTTCTTTCCTGCATAGCTTTTTAACATTCATTTCTTGCCAGCAAGTCACTAGAATTTACACTATAGTTTATTTCCTTTCTCATAATAGTATTAATCTCTTTACACCCTTATGAATACTGGTTCATTTGCTGTTGATACAGAGATTACTAGGGGGAGATATTTTTATGGATGTGGGTTTGTTCCCTGGGTTTTATGTTTTTCTTCCAGCAGCACCTGCACAACAGCATAAAAGATGTGATGTGTGGAATGATGTCCAGTCAATCAGCTGGAAGGAAGGACCCATCAAAGAATGACTAAAAACAATCACAACCCTAATACATCCAGAGAGCCAACATAAACAGAATCCCAAGAGTAGCAAGTTCAGATGATCAAGGACACTGAACCACTGAACTTCACAGGTCTCCTACCATACAAATTCACACCACAAACTCAGGGAGTCAGAACAGATCAATTTAAGAAACATAGGCTAAAAGAAGAGTCTTGCAAACAATGGTAACACAAAGAAACAAACCAAAAATGAAAAGAAAGGAGGAAGTCTCAGAAGAAATGCTAATGGAAATAGAGGAAAGTCAACTATCAGATATTAAGTTCAGAACAATGGTTTTAAGGAAGTTCAATGAGATCACAGAGAATTACCAAAAACTACAAGGAAACTACAAGGAACTTACTGGAAACTATATCAACATGGAAAAAAAGAAACTATGAAAAAGAGCCAAGAGGAAATGAAGAGTACAATTTCTGAATTGAAGAACACAGTAGAAGGTATCAAAAGCAGGGTAGATGTAGCACAGGATTGAATCAGTGAGTGGGAGGAAAAGGGAAAAAACAACTCCCAGAAAGAACAGGCAAAGAAAAAAAAAAAAGACTAACAAAATAAAGGAAAGATGTTAAGAAACCTTAGGACAACATGAAATGTAATAATATCCATGCAATGGGGACACCCAAAGGAGAAGAAGAGAAAAGGATAGAAAACCTGTTCTAAAAATTAATGATGGAAAAATTCCCTAATTTGATGAGAGAAAAAGTCACACAAATCCAGGAAGCACAGAAGGTCCCAAAGAAGAGGAGCACAAAGAGGTTCACTCCGAGACACATCATAATTAAAATGGCAACATTCCAAGATGAAAAGACTATCTTAAAGTCAGGAAGGAAGAATCAGGAAGTAACATACAAGGGGTCTTCGATAAAGTTAGCAGCAGACTTCTCAATGAAAGTGTTACAAGCAGAGGGAATGGCAAGAAATACTCCAAGTAATGAAAAACAAAGTCCTTCACCAAGCCTATTCTATTCAGCAAGGCTCTCAATTAAAATTGTAGGCAAAATAAGGAGGTACTCAGACAAAAGAGCCTCACAGAATATACCTCCTCCAAACAACTCTGCAAGAGATGCTATACCATCTGCTTTCAGAAAAGGAAGAAAAAGAGTGAGAGAGAGAACAACACATGTATGAAGGAAGTAAAATGGTAATGAATAAGGACCTATCAATAATAACCTTAAATGTAAATGGATTAAATACTCCAATAAAAAAATATAGAGTAGCTGAATCAATTAGAAATCATGCCCCATGCATATGATGCCTACAAGAGACTCACCTGAGAATGAAAGACCTAGACTGAAAGGTTGGAAAAAATTATTCCAAGGAAATGGACATGAAAAAAAATGCTGTGGAAACAATGCCTGTATTAGATAAAATAGATTTCTAAACAGGAGCCATAAAAAAAGACCCATAAGGACACTTCATAATACTAAAGGGAAGAATCCATCAAGAAGACATAAACATTTTAAACATATATGCACACAACATAGGAGCACCTAAATACATAGGAAAATCTTGGAGACTTCAAGAAAGATTTTTGACAGCAACAGAATTGTAGTAGGGGATTTTAAGATCCCTCTGTCAAAAATTGATAGATCTGCCCTGGCTGGTGTAGGTCAGTGGATTGAGCAGGGGCCTGTGAACAAAAGGATCACAGCTCAATTCCCAATCAGGGTACATACCTGGGTTGCAGGCCAGTTCCCAGCAGGGGACGCACAAGAGGCAACCATACATTGATATTTCTCTCCCTCTCTCCTTCCCTTCCCCTCTAAAGATAAATAAATAAAATGTTTTAAAAAATGGATAGATCTTCCAAACAAAATACCTACAAGGATATTTCAGCATTCAATAATATCCTAGATCAAGTAGAATTTATATATATATATATATATATATAAAATCAGTTAAGCCCATTTGATGTTGGACATTGTATAATGCCACAATATCTTTTTTGGTATTTTATTTGGAAGATCTATCCATTTTTGACAGTGGGGTGTTGAAATTCCCTACTATAATTGAATTGCTGTCAATATCTTTCTTGAAGAGCTCCAAGATATTTTTATGAATTTGGGTGCTGCTTGTTGGGTGCATATATATTTATAATGTTTATGTCTTTTTGATGGATTAATACTTAATACCTTGAGTATTATGAATTGAGCTTCTGGGTCTCTTTTTATGGCCTTTTTTGGAAGTCTATTTTGTCTGATATGAATATCACAACCCTGGCTTTTTTTTTTTTTTTTTTTTTTTTTTTTTTTTTTTTTTTTTTTTTTTTTTTTTTTTTTTTTTTTTTTTTTTGCCTGTCTGTTTGCTTGGAATATTTGTTTTCAGTCCTTCACTTTCAGTCTGCATAGGTCTTTTGCTCTGATGTGATTCTCTTGTAGGCAGCATATATGTGCATCATGATTTCTCATCTATTCAGCTATTCTATGTATTTTCATTGGAGCAATTAATCCATTTACATTTGAGGTTGTGATTGATAGGTACTTATTCATTGCCCTTTTTCCATACCTATATTCTTCTGTCTCTCTCTCTGTCCTTTCCTCTTCCTAAAGCAGACCCTTTAGCACCTCTTGCCATGCTGTTTTGTAGGAGGTGTATTCTTTAAGCCTTCTTTTGTCTGGGAAGCTCTTTATTTGGCCTTCCATTATAATTGAGAGCCTTGCTGGATAAATGAGTCTTGATCGAAAGCTTCTGATTTTCGATTTCAAATACTTCTTGCCATTGTCTTCTGCTTTGGACATTTTCCCTTGAGAAGTCAGCTGCTAGCCTTATCGGGCCTCCCTTGAATGTTATTCCCTGCTTTTCCCTTGCTGCCTTTAAGATTCTCTCTTTGTCTTGGAATTTGGCCTTTTAATTATGATGTGTCTTGAAGTGGGCCTCTTTGGATTCCTCTTGATTGGGACTCCCTGTGTTTCCTGGATTTGTGTAACGTTTTCTCTCATCAAATTAGGGAAGTTTTTCATCATTACTTTTTCAAACAGGTTTTCTATGCCTTGCTCTTCTCTTCTACTTCTGGTATCCCTATTATATGGATATTATTACATTTCACATTGTCTTGCAGTTTCCTTAACACTTCTTTGTTCTTTCTGAGTCTCTTCCTTTTCTTGCTCTTTCTGGGTGTTTTTTTTTTCTACCGTGTCCTCCAGCACATTGATTCAATCCTCTGTTTCATCCAACCTACTTGTAATTCCCTCTAGTGTGTTTCTTGTTTCTGAAATTTTGTTGTTCATTTCTTCCTGGTTTTTGTTTATAATTTCTATTTCCTCTTTCATACTCTTGTAGTTTACACCAGTTCCTTGGAATGTCAGTGAGTTCTTTGAGCATCTTTGTAACCATTATTTTGAATTATATATCCGATAGTTTGCTTACCTTTATTTCATTTAGCTCTTTTAGTGGGGAGTCTTCCACTACTTTTAATTGCATGTTCTCTTTCAGTCTCCCCATTTTGGTTGACTCTTTTTGTTTGTTTCTGTGCTTCCTGATGTTTCTCTTTGCTAGCTGTCTTTGTAGGGTGAACTTCTAAGGTAGGAATTCTATGGGATTCAATAGTGTGGTCTCTTAGATCTAACTGTCTAGATGCTCTAGGTTTGCCCTTTCTTCTGTTTGTGTGGGCTCTCTTGTACTTGGGTTTTTACCTTTTGTTGGTTACTTTGTTGCTCACTTCTCTCCTCCAGTGGGTATACCAATGTTTGCAGCTCCCAACTATTCTTGTATGTGGTGAGTGGCAGGGGGTAGGCAAAGTGGATTAAGAGAGCAAGAGAGTATTTTATGGGATTTAAATTACCAGCAAGTTGAGAAGAGATAGGAGATTTTTGGATAATTATAGCCTCAACTGTGAAATTTTACCTAACTAGCCACTTTTTATAAAAGGTGAAAAAGAGGCAAGAACCTTGTTAGGGGGATGATGATTGTGAGCCAAACTCAGAAAACAGAGTGCTTGTGCAAGGTTAGATGATGACATGTAGTGAGAGTAAAGGATAGAAAGTAGGCAGCATGTGTGAGAGATTAGAGTTAACCAGAACAATAACAATGCTCAGGAATAAAGTTCAGTTGGCTAAGATCAGGGAGGGTTACTGTGTAGTGTGTACAATTGTATGGAACAACAGTTATTTACAACAGTACTGGAACAACAATAATATGACAGGAAATATGTGGAGAGCCAAGAGAGATGATGCATGCCAAGGGAGTTGGAAGTAGGCCTCAGGTTCAGCATAGCTGCCCTAGGCCATGGACAACTGCCTAATAGATTATAAGAAAAGAATGACTTGGCTGCTTGCTATATCACTGTACCAAGAAGGAACAACAAATGTTCTTAAAAATAAAATGTACCTAGCCTTGAGGTTTGTATTTCTCACACCCTGCTTCAAAGCTGGCTGACTATATATAGCCTGACTTCACCAATAAACAGTTCCTTCCTCTGCATCCCAGAGAAGGGACTACACCTGACCCTGCTTTGACTCTGTGCCTTTATTTCTTAATCCCCCCATCGCCTTCCCTCAGGACCTGACCGATCTAGCCACACCAGTCATGGCAGAAATAGATGATTTGGATAATCAGAATAGAAAGTACACAATCAAGAGTAGTATGCTTAAAACAAGAGTGAAGTGAAAGAAGGAAAATTTAAAACAATAAAGAGAGAATAAGGAAAACGAGTCCAACGATGCAATTAAACAGAGAAATCAAATGAGGAACACTAAACATAAGGAAGAGAAAATAAAAAAAAAACTAATAAAGAAAAGTAGTAGAAATAATGAAAAAATAACAATACACATAAACAATAAAATGCCAGTTCTATGGAATAGCAAAGTGACATTTGTCTTAGTTCCTCAATTGTTGGGGTTAGACTTTAGCTACCCCTTTGGATCTATCTCTGGACCTTTCATAACCCCATGTCTTATTGCCTCATTTAAGGGAAGGAAAAAAAGAGAGATGGGGGGAAAAAGCCTCCTGTTGACTTTATACCACTTGAGTGAATTCTGCTGGTCTTTCTGGATGCCACAGGAAGAGGGAGGCTAATCCTCACTTTTCTTTCTTCCTATGGTTTTGTGAGGATGGGGACCAGGTCTGGGCTGCAATATTCACAGTTGCCCAGCCTCCAGCCCAGGTCCTCCATGAGCTACCAGGCTCAAATCAGCCATACAGTCTCTGGTCATGCAGTGTGGGTCAAGCCTGGGCACCCAGCTCAAATCACCCTCAGGGCGAGCTAGCCAAGCTAGCTGAGCTAGCCGCTGTTTGCAAGTTCCTTACAAAGCAGCTGCCCACTGTTCTTAACAAGTGCAGGGCTTTTCACACAGCCCAACTTTCTAATCAGTCTGGAGACTACCTGGGTCAGGGTTGAACATGGCCCAACTCTTTCCCCTTCTCTAGGTGTCACCTGGCACAGCAATTTCTCTGGTAATTATCTAGCTGGTGTTCACAGTCCCAGGGGCTATATACTGCCTCTGTGTGTCCCCCAATTCATCTCTGCTCTCCCCAATGACTTCCAGCATCCGAGTCCCTCCTGGTGCTGAACTGGCCTCCCTGCTCTGGTAGTGGAGGGAGCTGGTGATATAATTATCCCCCCCATATCCTGTGGCATGCACCAGGCCAGGGGCCAAAGCAGCCTAGGTCCCCATGCAGATTGCAGGGACCTTATCATCCCAGTGCAATCTCCTCACCATCTGTTTTTCAATATCCTCTACACTTTTTGGCTTCCAAACTTCATATAAGCTGGGATTCCATTGGCTGTTCACTCTGTTCCTCACAAGATTGGCTAGGTGTTCCAGCTGGGCATCAGGAGAACCGGGCTCCACTCCCACCTACTTTGCCGCCATCTTCCTCTGAAGGAGATAAAATAGATTTTGCGCAAAAATTTAGAGTCTGCCAAGGCTCAACTAGAAAGAAACAGAGAATCACTATATACCAATTCCTAGCAATGAAATTGAAACAGTAATAAAAAGTTGATCCAAAACACAAACTCCCATGCCCAGATGATTTACACATGAAGTCTGCCAAATATTTAAACTGTAATTAGTACATTTTTCCTTCAAACTATTTTAAAAACCGTAGAATAACACATCCAAATTCATCTTATGAAGCCAGCATTAATCTGATAATAAAACCAAACAAAAATACAACACAGGAAAAGATCACAAGAGAATTTCCTAACAAACACAAATGCCACAATTCTTAACAATAAGAGCAACTGAATTTATCAGTATTTTAAAATAATTATACATTATAATCAAGTGATAATGATACCAAAAATACATATATGGTTCAACATCTTTTAAAACATTAAGGTTACTTACAAATCACTAAAATAAAAATTACAGTCATGTGATGATCCAAAAGTTGCAGGAAAAGCATTTGGAAAAAATCAATGTCAATTTAAGATTAACAAAACACCCAAAAATTAATATGCAGGGAAAATCCCTCAACTTGATAAAGGCTATATTGGATAAGCCCACAGCTATTATTATACACAACTGTGGAAGAAAGGAAGCTTTCTTTCTAAGATGAGAGAAAAGAAAAAAAAAATCATCCACTCTCTCTACTTTAACTCAATCTAGTGCTAGAACTTCCAGTTACAGCGTACTAAAAAGAAAAAAAATACATTTATTCAATAAGTAAAAACATGAAAGTGTCACTTTTTATAGGTGATACCTGAATACAGAAATTCAAGAGAATCAAACAAAAAGTGGATAATAAAACAAATTTACTGAGGTATCAAAATGCTGTGTTAACATACCAAAATTTTCCACATTTGTATATACAAATAACAAAAAATCTGAAGAAGAACCTTGACTGGTATGACTCAGTGTGTTGGGCATCAACCCAAAAACCAAATGTCACTTATTCACTTTAAAGTAAGGGTATGGGCCCAGGTTGAGGGCCAGGTCCCAGGTTGGGGATGTGTGGGAGGCAAGTAATCCATGCTTCTCTCACACATTAATGATTTTGTACCTCTCTTTCTCCCTTGCCCTCTATCTAAAAATAAATAAATATAATCTAAACAAAAAATCTGAAGAAGAAATAGAGAAAATAATCCCATTTACAGCTGCATAAAGAGAAATTAAATGTTAGGAAACCAGTGTAATTAAATATGCAAAAGTCCTGTAGAATCATAATTATAAGACAATGAATAAAAAATTGGAAAGAACACACAGGAAAAATCATGCTAAGAAATAGGGAATATTACATTGTTAAAAATGACCATACTTTCCAAAGCAATTTACAGGCTTAATGCAATTACTATCAAAATACCAATTTTATTCTTCTCAGAACTAGAATGAGTAATTCTAAAATTTATATGGAACCAAAAAGACTCAAAATTGCCCAAAAAATCTTGAGAAAGTAGAATAGGGATAGAGGTGTCAAAATCCTAAATCTCAAACCACACTTCAAAGAAGTAATCACAACAGTATGTTATTGGTACAAAAAATCCATGAAGATTAAAGAAAATAGCTCAGAAATAAACTTTCACTTAAGTGGACAAGCAAAGTATGATGAAGGATGTAAAGAATGTACACTGGGGTTATGACAGTCTCTTCAACAAGCAGTCTTGAGAAAACAGAAGAGACATATGCTCAAAACAGACCTAAGCACTCTCTTAAACAAGATACAAGAGTACACTTAAACTGAAGCCAGCCCTACACAACTTTCCCAGAATTCCAGCCCTGCTCACCTCTTTTTATCTATAAACTGATTACAGATTTTCCACATCTATTTACCTTCCAGCTGACACCAGCCCAGCTCACATTTCTGCAATCCAACTGACTATCTCCTTGTCTTCTGACTGATGCCAGCCCCACCTGTCTTATCACAGACCTGCCTCTGTTCTTATAATGTTTCTTCACACACCTCATTTTTTTCAAAAACTGAACACCTGAGATCACAAATGTTAAAGAACAACAGTACTGGAATATATCTTTTCTGGCTAAAGCCTGACCAAATTCATTGAGACCTTCAGAAAGGATGCCTCAGAGAAGCACATTGGAGATTCTTTCAGTTTACTAAGACTGAGTCTTAATATGGCTTCAGCTCTTTCCAGCTTTCCACCTGGAACAGCCGATGTCTCTCTGGTTACTGGCACCTGGGCCCCACTACTAACCTCTCTATCCTCCCAAGTCTCACAGCTTTCATGCCATATCTACTAAATTCAAAATGACAAAATGTAGCAACTCAGAAATTTTTACCCAATTCCTCATAAAGGATATAATTTTTATCCATCACAGAGCCACATCTACAGCCTACAGTGCTTTCAAATGCACACCACATAGTTTTGAAGACTGAAGAGGAGCAAACAATATGCATCTGCACTGGGCTTTTCAAGTAGAGTAACTATTGACATTCTAGGTCAAGTATGCTTGTTCTGATGGCTGTCTTCTGAATCAAAGAATATTCATTTCCATACTGTCCTCTTCCTCTCCCAAAATGCTTATAGTCCCACAACTTCCAATATAGATATAAAAAGGAGAAAGAGACAGGGAGAGAGACAAAGAGAGGCAAAATTAGAGATTGAAAGAAAAATAAAATGAGCAAAACAACTCGAAGAGTAAATAAAGGTGGCATTATCTTTCAATATATCTTGTGTGTGACTTCTTATCACCTTGGCTATATTTTGGTTTTGAGGATCTGTTTGGTAACCACTTAGAGGTGACACAAAGATGTGAACATCAGGAGGCAGGGCACCCTGAGAGCCATTGAGAGGCCACCCATCATGTAGACCCATATGAAGCACAAGATCTGATGCTAAGTATAACAGGGTAACATAGAAAGTGGTATGGAATAAGTAATATATTTGTCTTCCTAATTTTAACCTCTTCAAAAGGGAGACCTGAAAACTTGGCCCAGTGCAGCATGAACCTCTGAGAATCACATTGTTAAATCCGAGGCCTATCCTCTTCTTGTCATTTTGCCATCTCTGAGTTTTTGCATCAAATATATGTAACAGCAGCCCACAGATGGTATAGGTTTTATGTTTTATGCACCAGACAATGTCTCTAGAAATTAATTTATTACGTCATCTCCACTGTGATATGGTTACTCTCATCTCACTGATGGTTACAAGCTATGGTTACTCAGGGGGGTCAGGAAGGCAAGTGGATTATGCAGGAAAATGAATCAGAAATCACAAGTCTAACTCTAGTTTCATCTCCTAAAAGCTGGGACCCTGGTTTCATTATTGAGAAAACATTGAAAGGGCCATGTTGGAAATCTTTGTGTATTTATGAAGGTGTTGTTGGTGAGCAGTTGAAAAGACCTGAGTGGTTTGCAGGTAACTCTATTCAAGGAAAAACCCTATGGAATAGAATGTTAAAGAAGTTATTTGACTTTTTCAGTGACAGAACAATACAGATGTTAGAAATCTGGTACCAGGCACCCACATTTCTGAGACAGGGCCCTATCTAGATTACTTGACTAAATAGAGTTGAGAGCAGGATATTTTCCCATCATCTCCAGACTTTCTGAGACCTTGGAATATGGAAAGCCTATACTAAAACTCCTTCACTCGCTATCAACAGTGGCCCTAACCTCTTCTTTAAGGCCAGTGGTCAGTCAGCAGTGTGGAGCCGCGAGTCAGTTTTGGCAGCCCAGGGAAGGCCAACCAAGGTAAGACCGCATCCCACAGGGAAATGCTATCAATTGTTGCCACTTATCTGGTGTGTGTTGGAGTGGATAAAACTGCAGGTAAATTTTCATAGCATTCTTTAATGATTCTTATCTACGATGTCAGTTAAAAAATTTTATGAATTTTAGTTTATTTTTTACCTGCTTGATGTGTTACAGGAAGCTTGTAAATTTTAAATATTTTTTCAAAGAATTAGCACTTAGTTTTATTAGCCTTTTCTTTGTATCCCAATTTTATTTATTTGTGCTCTGATATATGTTATATTTATTCTTCTACATGATTGTTTGGTTTTTTCCTCTGGTTTCTTCAAGAATAAATTAAAATGTGGTTTTCATATTTCTCCTGTTGAGACAGTCCTTGTAAAGCTATAAATTTTATTCTTATAAATGCCTTTGCTGTGCCTCAGACTTAGTTATTTTTGTATTTTCATGTGTCTCAAGGTAGATTTTGTGGGTTTTGTGTTAGTATCTTTGATCTATTGGTTGTTTACAAGCATGTTGGTTAATCTTCAATTATTTGTGCTGTTTCTGTTTTATTTTCTTGATGTTTGATTTCAAGTTTCTTATAGTTGGGGTCAGATAATATGGTAGATAATAATTTCATATTTTTAAAAGTTATTTGGGACTTCATTTGTGGCCTAGTACAAGACTTATCTGAGAAAATTATGCATGTACACAAAAATATGCATAAAATGTAATTTTTGCATTAAATACCTATAAATGTCTTCAATATCAGTCTGGCCCAATGTTGCAGGTAAGGTCATTAGTATCATTTAAAACCTTTTTTAATCTCAAACTAAAAATATGTTTTTAGTTGATTTTAGAGAGAAATGAAGGGAAACAGGAATGCAGAGAGAGAGTGAGATAGAAGTGGAGACAGATAGAGAGTTGTAGAGAAATATAGATATGGGAGAGAAACATTACTCAGTTGTCTTTCCTGTGGACCTTGAGTTGGGAATCAAACCTCAGCATAGGTATGGGACCTGACCAAAAATTGAACTCACAATCTTTTGGTGCAACTGACAACACTTAAACCAACTGAGCCACCTGGCCAAGGGGAGTTCTTAAATAACTAACAATACAATATTTTAAAATAACATTAATTTAAAGCAACTCATCCCACATTTAACTTTGAAAAGAAACTTTAGGAGACTTGACTTTGTGTGGTAGACACAACACAGTATACATATGCTTTATTATAGAATTATACATTTGAAAACTATATTTTCATAACTAATGTCACACTAATACATTTAATTAAAAATATTAAAAATGACATTTTGAGGTAAGTGTTTTTAATCATGTTGTTACAAATGAGAATATAATCAACAAGCTCTCTACTTTAAGTTCTAATCTTTTACAAGTGGCAAGTTCAAGTTTGAATGTGGAGTTCTCTGCCTCACCAACACTTATCTTCCAGTGGTATAGCAGTTAAGCTCAGAGAGAGTAAAAAAATACCCTGATAATAGGAAATGGGGTGTTCTCATCAGAGTATTCTCACCAGTCTTTGTACAACTAACTCTGTGGAGCTCACTTCAGAGATTTTTACCATATGTTCTCTGTATGGCACAAGTCAGTGATGGTAAACTGAGTGTGGAGGGCACCAGAGCTAGGCCAATTGCTGCAGTGGAAAAGAAAAAAAGGTCACACCTTCAGACTGGCTGAGGCCAAGTGCAGGATTATGACAGGCCTTTCTCATATACACTTATATACTCTTTCAAAAGCCATCTACTCTAAATATATTAAGTCTTTATTATGGATCCAAAATCATTTAATTTTGTGCATGGTCTTGTGATGTATCATTTGGGTCAGCATTTGGGAATGCTTCCATATGCACAGAAGATTATGGTTATACTGTTTGCGATACATAGAAAAGACACTTCAAATGACGTCTAAGATGACTGTCTGACATTGACTGAACCCTAAGCCTGGGATTGTGTCCAATTCTTTCACTGAGTTATGCTAAATGAGACAACTTGCCTATAGATATCAGGTGTATCATATGCATTTTTGCAAAAGGAATTAATCCAAATGTATTCCAAATATTTGAATTGGCCTAGAGCAGCTTCTTTGCTACTCTCAGAGATCCCTAATGTGGCCACAGATAGGACAAAAATCAGGACCCATGGATTACATCTCAGAGTACATTACAGGTTGCTTTCTTAGTGCATTTCCAGACACAGAATGTTAACAGACCATGAGGAAAAAGGCAGATGGCTTCCCACATGTGAGTATAAATTCATAAACCTGCACAATGACAGCAGGTCCATCCATATCTTCTGCAGGACCAGACACCAGATAAGTAACTGTCATGGCATTTACATCTGGTATAACACCTCTTTTCATATAAGCAAATTGAAGCCTATAGAGATGAGGGGATATGAACATCACACAATCTGTAGTTGGGCACAGTCACCTTTCATTGAGAAGTTCACCTATTAAAATGTTGCACCAGGATGTGTTAGATGGTGTTGAATGCCATATAGATAATTAGATAGATAGTCATGTACACAGTAGTTCCACATAGAAACTTGGTACCACAGCAATATGGGACACTTCCTGTGGGCCCTGGAGATGAGCACCCTCTTTATGGATAAGCAATTGTCATTTCACACTAAGTGAACCAGGAAGGGACCGATTGTAAACCACATCTCCATGAACCACCAAAGAATTAACATCTTTAGCTCATTCCAAAACTGTCAGGCTTTCAGAATATGTGTGGAGGGACAGATGGACACAAAGTTAAAAAAGATCAAAATTTAAATGTATAATTTGAGTATAGTGGGTGGGGGAGAATTATCCAATTATGACTCTCCAAAAAAATTTTAGATATATTAATAGTCTGTAATAAAAGAATTGCTTCAAAAGTCCACAACAAAACCAGTATTTTTCTAAACTGTTCTTGTTTCCTTGCTTTGTCTACAATTCTGGAAATTGCCTTCAACACACTCATTGTTAATAGCACAAAGAATTCATGTTTGTCATGTCAAATCTATTTGTTTTGTTATTCAGAACTTAGAGAGGGAATCTACTGCTTGGTGCTTATAGTGTTGTCAGAAAACCTGTGGGTATTGGGGCTTGGCAACAATTATTGAGGAAATAAAGTGCAACACATTGCATGAAGATGAAAAAGAGTTTTGCTGAAAAAATTTTTATGTGACGGCTACGCCTATCAGCTTTGGTCTTGCTTTAACACAAGATGTGTACTGCATGATCCAAAAGCTTTACAGGAACTATGGACTTGTACCCCCTCCCCTGTCACACAAACTCAACTTTATTTAGGTGGAAACAATGATTCCTTTCTCATTTTAAATTTCAGGTTTTGATAACTTTACAGCACACCAATTAGAACCTAAAATTTTTTTTATTGACAGACAATATTTGCAGTATTAAAACCTCATTTTACTGTTTATATATATCAAAAATTCTTTTCTCTGGTCCTATAGCAGGGTGGATGGGAAGATATTTACTAGGATCATCACAGTTTCTATAATGTCCCAGTGTGGGAAGGTGGCTGAATTGTCTGTTATGCAGTCTTCCCATTAACAACTCATAGGCCCTTGTAGCACCATTGTATGCAGAGCACAGAGCCTTGCCAAAAAAGAATTGTGGTGCCAGAGTGCTGATTGTGTGCAAGAATATGTTTTTTTTCTCCCAGTGTCAAAAGAAACTATAAGTTAGAACTTTCTTCAAACACTGCTCCAGTTGATAAGTAGTTCAAATGTTTTATCATCTCACTGCATAGCCTGTGTATCCTGGACAGAATGCTTGACCAAGTCATTTCCTAAAGAACCCCAAAAACAAGGACAATGAAAAAGAACAAAAGGAACTTTTGCTATTAAGAAGAGTGTATCCTATGGTAATAATAAAAGAAGAAAAGTGATGAAAGTTGCTGAGAACCATCATTACTTTTGTTTCTTTTTGTTTAATGGAAGTGATATCAGGATGAGAAACTTGTGCCAAAACCTTACAGGTTACCCCTTCTGCCCCACTCTTCATCCAGGACCTTCTTTTCTGCTGCCATATTTAGAATAAAGAGAGAAAAACATGAACATCAGAAGAAATAGGAATCCACCTTTATATCCTTTACCCCATACTGCCAGAGGGAAAGATATCAAAAGCCTTATCTAGAAATTGTTCTATATACAACTTTTACATGGTCTTTTGCAACTGGTAGCAAACTAGAGCAACTGTTTAAACTAGCTACAAGTGGATTCAACATTGTTTATACAGAACGATAGCCACTCACACTCCCCATTATCTCTCTTGCCCAGTTCTTCCCTCATAATTGTTTTAATGGCATCTCCTTTATTCTATGGCACATAATTAAAGAGACTTTTTCTTTTCTATTTCAAATATTTTAATTCAATATACAGGCAGTTATCCAAACATTTTCTGTGTCTGCTGATGTATGTTAGTTAAATACAAAAAATTAACTACTGTGGCATAGATTCTACTTCTAATTCAGAAATTTGATGGAGTAAAGGTTCCACTGTATGTGTTTAATTTGCCTATAAGCATATCACACATGGTGGAAATTATACTCATATTCACTTAAGGAGTACAGTTAAAATATATACTGCTTAAAATTTCCCCCGTATATTTAAGATTGTAATAAGAAAAGAGGCCTTGATCTTGTTGATGTTTATGTGCCTTCTTAAAGATGGAGAACATAGATAACAATGACAGTACTTCACCTTCCAAATAAAGCACTATTTAGGTTTTGGATTCAAATGAGTATCTTCCAGAGACACTGTCTCAATATAAGTATAAATTAGCTTCATAATAATTAAACATAAATCACACAATATATACTAATTAAAAATAAACTATTTGCAACCTAGGGTCATTGTGTTCCCACCCCAAATACAAAATATAGCTAAAGATCTGAAATTATAAGGTTAACCCAAGGGAGGATTTGGAATGGTGGGTTCTATATGGGACCAGGGTGTCTGCAGCCCCAGGCCCAACACCTGCCAGGTCTACAACAGGGTTCTTGGTTAAGAGCCAGGTCAATGGCTCCCTCCTCTGCCAAACAAGCTTTGAGAAGCATTGGGAGAAGGAGAGACCTGGTTGCTTGAAGTCACAGAGAGGGGAATAAGAACTAAGTGGCAAACACACAGGGGCTGTGAGCACCCACCGAGTCTGTGGATGACAGCTGAAGAGTGTTGAAAATTGGGCTGTGACAGGCTCTGACCCCAATAGTCCCTGGTCTGGTGCAAACTCACAGTTATTAACAACCACACCTAAAACAATAGCAGACTCAGTGGACACCTAAAACAGGAGCGAAGCCACGGAAATGGAGATCACCTGGAAGGTTAGCAACAGGGGAGTGGGAGGAGGGGGGCTACTTACAGAAAATAAGTAGCCTAGATGGTGGGGAGAAAATAGACAGGGAGAGGACAAGAGTAGTGTGGAAAAGGTAGAAGTTAAAGAACTTATGACACATGGACATGAACTAAAGGGGGGGGGAGTGTGTGGGGGAGGGGGTGTGCAGGGTGGAGGGAAATGAAGGGGGAAAATGGGACAACTGTAATGGTATAATCAATAAAATATCTTTTTTAAAAAAGAGAGAATTGGGGTTTGTGAGAGGCCAGACCTCTGTATGGAGTGGCAGGCTTCAGCAGGAGGAATTTCTCAAAAAGAAAAAGTGAAAAAAAGAGACAATTGGTGGCTGTTTGGGGAATTCTCCTGTAGCAACCACACTGGCCTCCTCTCCACACAGCTGCACAGCACTCCTGAGGTGGTATGGAAGGCCCTGCACACACTCCCATAGTCCCGGGAAGTGCGCACGCCCTAACCTATAGGAACAGAGGTGGCTAGGCCAAGGACTTGCACACCCACAGACCCAGGGAGAATGCAGGGAGAGTGCACATGCTGAAGTTCCCAAGCCCACACCCAAAGCCCCAGGGAGACTGTGCTTCCAAACCTGCAGACCTAAGGCTGCTGGAGAACTGGATGGAGACTGACCAAGTGCTCATCAGAAAGAGAGAAAAGGGAAACCAATAGCCCCTCAACCCGCTGCAGCTAGGAAAACCAGCAAAACTGGCTTGGCCAGTGTGAAGCCAGCAGGAGGCTTTTATTTTTTATTTATTTTTTAAGTAATTCTTCATTTTAAAAAAATTTTTTAGCTTTTAACTCCTTCTTCCTTTCTTATTTTTTCTTGTTTTATTTCTTCTTCCTCTTTTTGCTTTTTATCTCTTCTTCTTTCCCTCTTTTTTTTTTAAATTCCCACAAGTGAGACCAAAAAAAAATTGGAACTGTGAAACGACCAGAGTTGGGACCAAAGAGGGGGCATCCCAACAGCTGAGACACTGAGACAAATTTCACTTTCCTACTACAGAGAACTTGCAAGTTATTGCATATTTGTATTATTATTTTTACATTATACTTACATCTTTAATTTTATTAGTATTTTTGTATTTCTTTTCCTTCTGTTTACTCATCTTCATTTGGCTGGTTAAATTGCATTGTTTGACTGGTTTTCCTTGTTCTCTCTTTCATAGTGTATTGTCTTTCACTTCACTTGTGTTCCATTAGCACACTACTCTAGGTCCAATATTCCCTATTCTTGGTATCTAGAACTCATAGATTCTGTCATATGATTGTTGCTTTAATACTATCATAAATAATAGCTGTTCCATACAATTTTAAATACTACACAACATCTCTCCAAGATCTTAGCCCACTTCACGGTTTCCTGAACTCTATTACTGTAGTGGTTAATTCTATTCTCTCACACACTGCACCTACTTACTAACCTTTATTCTCACCTTACCTCAGAATCTGATCTCCCACAACCTCAGTGCTTTCTAGATGCAACTCACAAACCTTCCCTTGCCAACAAAAGTCTTATCTTCTTTCTACTCTTTCTAAAAAGTGACTAGTTGGGTGGTATATAATGGTTAACACTATACATACCCAAAGGATCTCCTACCGCTTCTTTATGGGCTGCTACTGTAAATAACATAGAATACTCTCTTACTGTCTTAAATTATTTTGCCTTCCCCTCCAACTGATCACAAAAAAATAGTAGGTGGAAGGAGTGAACACCAGGATACCTAAAGAAAACTGCAGCACTGAATATCACAGGTATTCTACCACAAAAACTCACACCATAAACATAGGGAGTCAGAACAGATCAATTTAAAAAGCTGAGACTAACAAGAAGAGTGTCACAAACAATGGGAAGACAAAGAAACGGCCTCCCAATGAAAGGAAAGGAAGAAACCTCAGAAATAATGCTAAATGAAATAGAAGCAACTCAAATATCAGATATTGAGTTCAAAGCAATAAATACCAGGGAGCTCCATGAGCTCACAGTGAATTACCAGAAACTACAATGAATTCACTGCAAACTACATCAACATGAAAAAGTAAATAGAAACTATCAACAATGGCCAAGAGGAAATGAAGGATACAATATCTGAACTGAAGAACACAGTGGAAGGAATCAATGAAGATGATTAGATAATGAAGCAGGATAGTTGAAGCAGAAGATCAGATCAGCGACCTGGAGGACAAAGCAGAAGAAAACACCCAGAAGGAACTAGAAAAGGAAAAAAGGCTCACAAAGAATGAAGAGGGATTAGGAGAATTAAAAGATTATATGAAATGTGATAATATCTGAATAATGTGATGAAGAAGAAGAAGAAGAAGAAGAAGAAGAAGAAGAAGAAGAAGGAGAAAAAGGGGTAGAAAACCTATTTGAAAAAGTAATGATGGAAAACTTCCCTAATTTGATGAGAAAAAAAATCACACAAATCCAAGAAACACAGAGAGTCCCAATCAAGGGGAACCCAAAGACGCCCACTGCAAGACACATCATAATAAAAATGGCAAAATTCCAAGATAAAAAGAGAATCTTAAAGGAAGCAAAGGAGAAAAAGAAAACAACATACAAGGGAGCCCTGATAAGGTTAGCAACTGACTTCTCAATGGAAACGCTCCAAGCCAGGGGAGAATGGCAAGAAATATTCCAAGAAATAAGAACCAAAGGACTACAACCAAGGCTACTTTACCCAATAAGGCTCTAAAGCAAGACAGAAGGCCAAATAAGGAGCTTTTCAGATGAAAGAAGTCTAAAAGAATACACCTCTTCCAAACCATCTCTGTAAGACATGCTAAAGGGTCTGCTTTAAGGAAAGGAAGGAAAAGAGAGAGGAGCACAGGTACAAAAATGGCAATGACTAAAAACTTACAATAATAACCTTAAACATAAATGGATTAAATGCTCCCATTAAAAGACATAGAATGGCTGAATGGATAAGAAAGCATGACCAATACATCTGCTGACTACAAGAGACTCACTTCAGGACAAAAAACCTACACAGATTGAAAGTAAAGGACTTGAAGCAAATTTTCCAATCAAACAGGCAAGAAAAAAAGCCAGGGTAGCAATACTCATATCAGACAAATTAGACATCAAAAAAAGGTCCATTAACAGAGACCCAGAAGATCACTTCATAATACCCAAGGGAAGAATCCATCAAGAAGAAATAAACATTGTAAATATATATGCACCCAATGTAGGAGCACCCAAATACATAAAAAAAATCTTAAAAGACTTCAAGAAAGATATTGACAGCAACACAATTATAGTAGGGGATTTTAACACCCCACTATCAAAAATGGACAGATCCTCCAAACAAAATATCAACAAAGATGTTGTGACATTGAACAAAGCCCTAGATTAAATGGATTAACTGATATATATAGAGAGGCTTTCATCGCAAAGAAGCTAAATACAAATTCCTTTCAAATGCACATGGAACATTTTCAAAGATAGACCACATAATAGGATACAAAATAAATCTCAACAAATTCAAGAAAATTGAAATCATACCAAGCATTTTCTCTGACCACAAGGGACTGAAACTAGAAACCAACACCAAGGGAAAAAACACAAACACTCAAAATCATGAAGATTGAATAGCATGGTATTAAACAATTAATGGGTCAAGAATGAAATTAGAGAAGAAATCAAAAAGTTTGTGGATACAAATGAAAATGAACTCAAAACAATTCAAAATTTATGGTACACAGTGAAGGCAGTCCTGAGAGGGAAATTCATAGTGATACAGGCTTACCTAAAAAAGATAGAAACATTTTAAATAAGCAACCTAACCCTATGCCTACAAGAACTCAATTAACGACAACAAAGAAAACCCAGATCAAGTATAAGGCAGAAAACAACCAAGATCAGAGCAGAATTCAATGACATAGAGACTAAAAGCACAATTCTAAAGATCAGTGAATCCATAAGCTGGTTCTTTGAAAAGATAAACAAAATCAACAAGCCTTTAAGCAGGCTCATCAAGAAAAAAAGAGAGAAGACCCAAATAAACAAAATCAGAAATGAAAGAGCAGACATTACAACTGACACCACAGAAATACAAGGGATTCTAAGAAATTACTATGAAGAAGTATATGACAAGAAATTTGAAAAGTTAGGTAAAATGGACAAATTCCCAGAAAAATATAATCTTCCAAAACTCAATAAAAAAAAAGAAGCAGAAAGCCTGAACAAAACCAATAACACCTGATGAAATTGAAACAGTAATTAAAAAACATCTGACACACAAAAGCCCTGGACCAGACAGTTTCACAGAAGAATTTTACAAAACATTTAAGATAGAGCTAACCCCCATCCTACAAAGATTATTTCAAAAAATTCAAGAAGATAGAAGACTCCCAAACTTTTTTTATGAAGCCAGCGTCATCTTAAGCCCAAAACCAGATAAAGACATAGCAAAGAAAGAAGACTTCAGGCCAATATCGCTGATGAACATAGATGCTAAAATCCTCAACAGAATATTGACAAACTATATCCAACAATACATTAAAAAGATCATACACCATAATGAAGTGGGATTCATCCCAGGGATGCAAGGATGGTACAATATTCCCAAATCAATAAACACAATACAACACATAAACAAAATGAAAGAGAAAAATCACATGATCATATCAATAGATGTGGAGAAAGCATTTGATAAGGTAAAGCACCCATTTATGATAAAAAAAAAAACCCTCAGCAAAGTGGGAATAGAGGGAGCATTCTTCAACATAATAAAGGCCATATATGAGAGACCTTCAGCCATCATCATACTCAATCAGCAAAAACTAAAATCTCTCCCACTAAAATCAGGAACAAAATTAATTTGTCCACTTTCACCACTGCTATTCAACATACTACTGAAAGTCCTAGCCACAGCAATCTGACAAACAAAAAACATAAAGGGCATCGAAATTGGAAAGGAAGAAACAAAACTGTCATTATTTGCAGATGACATGATAGTTTACATAGGAAATCCAACAGACTTCACCAAAAAACTACTCAACCTAATAAATGAATTTGGCAAAACAGACAGATACAAAGTCAGTACTCAGAAATTAAAGGCATTTTTGTACACCAATAATGAAACATCAGAAACAAAAATTATAAGAAAAATCCCATTTGATACAGCAACAAGAAAAATAAAGTACTAGGAATAAACCTAACCAAGGAGATAAAAGACCTGCACTCAGAAAAATATACAATGCTGAAGAAGGAAATGAAGGAAGACACGAACAAATGGAAGTATGTATCATGCTGATGGATTGGAAAAAACAACATCATCAAAATGGCCATACTACCCAAAGCAATTTAAAGATTCGATACAATCCCTATTAAAGTACCCATGACATATTTCACAGATATAGAACAAACATTTCAGAAATTTATATGGAACCATAAACAACCTTGAATAGCTGTAGCAATTTTGAGAAAAAAAGAAGAAAGCAGGAGGGACCACAATACCTGATATCAAATGTATTACAAGGCCACTGTAATCAAAACAATGTTGTACTGGCATAAACACAAGCACATAGACCAATGGAACAGAACAGAGAGCCCAGAAATAAACTCAAGTCTTTATGGTCAATTAATATTTGACAAAGGGGAAAGAAGCATAAAATGGAGGAAAAATAGCCTCTTCAACAAATGGTGTTGGGAGATCTGGACAGTTATATGCAAAAAAAATGAAATTCAATCACAAATTTACACAATAATTAAAAATAAATTCAAGGTGAATAAAATACTTAAATATAAGCCGTGACACCATTAAAGTCCTAGAGGAAAACATTGACAGGAAAATCTCAGACAGTCTACACAGCAATATCTTCATGGATATGTCCCCTAAAGCAAGGGACACACAGGAAAGAATAAACAAACAGGAACTCATCAAATTAAAAAGTTTCTGCATGGCTAAAGAAAACAGCATTGAAATGAGAAGAGAGGCAACCATATGTGAAAACACATTTACCAATGACACCTCGGACAAGGGATTGATCTCCAAAATATATAAAGAACTCACACAACTCCACTCCAGGAAGACACACAACCCAATTAAAAACTTGGCAAAAGACTTGAACAGACACTTCTCTAAGGAGGACATACAGAGGTCCCAGAGACATATGAAAGGATGCTCAACATCACTAGCCATCAGTGAGATGCAAATTGAACCACAGTGAGATATCACCTCACACCGGTCACAATGGCCATCATAAACAAAGCAACGAACAAGTGTTGGAGAGGTTGTGGAGAAAAAGGGACCCTAGTTCACTGCTGGTGGGATTGCAGACTGGTACAATCACTATGGAAAAGAGTATGGAATTTTCTAAGCAAACTAATAATGGAACTGCCTTTTGACCCTGCAATTCCACTGCTGTGATTATACCCTAAGAACGCAGAAACTCCAGTAAAAAAGAATCTATGCTCCCCAGTGTTCATAGCAGCACAATTTACAATAGCCAAAGGCTGGAAGCAACCAAAGTGTCCATCGGTAAATGAGTGGTTCAAAAAACTATGGTACATTTACACAATGGAATACTATGCAGCAGAAAGAAAGAAGGAGCTCCTACCCTTTGCAACAGCATGGATGGAACTGGAAAGCATTATGCTAAGCAAAATAAGGTTGGTGGTGAAAGACAAATACCATATGATCTCACTGTTAACAGGAACCTAAACAACAAAACAAACAAACAAGCAAAATATAACCAAAGACATTGAAATAGAAGACAGGCTGACAGTGACCAGAGGGGAGAGGGGAGGGAATTTCAAGGGACAAGGGGAAGGGATTATAGGAACAAGGATAAAGGACACATAGACAAAAACTAAGGGGGTGGAAATGGGAGGGAGGTGGGGAGCACTAGGGGAGGGTGGACTGGGAAGGGAGTAAAAGACAGAAAACTGTACTTGAACAACAATTAAAATAAAAAAAATTTAAATCAACAAAAGAAAAAAAGCAAACAAAATATAATCAGAGTCATTGAAATTAAGAACAATCTAACAATAGCCAGAGGGGAGGGGGCATGGGATAGTGGGGAGAAGGGTTTTCAGGAACCTCTATAAAGGACACATGGACAAAACGAAGTGGGAGAGTGAAAGCAAGGGAGGGAGGGGAGTTTGGAGGGCATGGGGAGAAAATACACAACTGTAATTGAACAACAATAAAATAATTCAATAAATAAATAAATTCTTAAGAATAAAAAATAAACTGCAGTTTTCTCATTTGTAAAACAGGAATTCCAATTTCATCATTGTAAGGACTGTGGGGAATATGTGTGTGTGTAGTTCTCAATAAATAAGAACTTTAACTGCAAAAAAAAACTAAAATAATAATTATGCCTGGCTTGCAAGCCAGGTCCCCACTACAGGGCACATGAGAAACAACCACACACTGGTGTTTTTCTCCCTCTATTCCTTCCTTTCTTCCTCTCTAAAAATAAAGACATAAAACCTTAAAAAAAGAGAACTTTGTAATGTAGGAAAGTAAAAATTAATATCTACATAAATGTGCGTTGAGAATGCTCACTTATCTGCCGCTTGGAAATAGAAGTCTGTATTATAGTGGTACACTGTTCAATGTTTGGGTGTGTGCTTCTCAACAAGCTAGGACTCATCCTAGGTCCAGTATGGACATTGCCCTGAATCCACTGCTCCATATACCAAAGGAACACCTTTGGTTAAACTCATTACCTCACTTTTTGGCCCTATTTTGTGTAGGAAAATGCCCCCAGGTTCAAAAGGTTTATTTTTAATTGTCATATATATATGACATATAATATATATTATATTAATATATATGGCATATATATGACAATATATGTGTGTATAGTGATTTATATTTAAATATTATGAAGCTAGTTTGTACTTAAATTGAGGCAGTTTCTCTGGGGTCTCTCATTTGTATCCAAAACCAAAACAGTACTTTATTTGGAAGTTGAACTACTGTCATTGTTATTTATGTCTCCGTATTTAAGAAACTAGGGCAACATCAATGGGATCAATACTGATTCTCTTTCAGCCTCAAATATAGAGGTAAAATTTTTAAGGAGTACAGAAGAACATTAGTACTCCTTAATTTAATGTGAGTGTAAGTTCCACTATATGTGATATACTTGTGGGAAATAAAATTAACTCTAGAGATAAAACTTCACATTATGAAATTTCTGAAGTAGAAACAGAATCTGTGCCACAGTAGTTAATTTTTTACATTTAGGTAACAGCCATCAGCAGACAGAGAAAATGTTTCGATAGTTGCCTGTATATTGAAATAAAATATTCACAATAGAAAAGAAACAGTATCTTAAATTATGTGCCATAGAATAAATAAAGGAGATGTCATTAAAGCTCCAATTATGAGGGAAGACCAGGACAACAGAGATAATGGGGAGTGTAAGTGGCTATCATTCTAAGTAAACAATGTTGAATCCACTTGGAGCTAGTTGGTCACAGTTGCTCTGTCTTGCTACCAGTTGCAAAAGACCATGTAAAAGCACTGGTTGGGGGGGGGGGGCGGTGGACTGGGATGGGAGTAAAAGACAGAAAACTGTACTTGAACAACAATTAAAATAAAATTTTTAAAAGCTGTATATAGAACAATTTCTAGATAAGACTTCTGATATATTTCCCTCTGTCTGGCAGCATGTGGTAAAGGACACAAAGCTGGATTTGTATTTCTTCTGATATTTGCATTTTTCAGTCTTTATTTCACATATGATTGCAGAAAGACAGCACCCCAGGTGCAGAGAAGAGCAGAAGGGGCAACCTAGATGTTTTTGGCACAGTTTCAGATCCTTTTGTCATTTCAGTTAAACAAAAGAAACCAAAGAAATGATGGTTCTCAACAGCTTTCATCATTTTCTACCTTTTATTTTTCCTATAGGATATAATCCTCTTTAGCAACAACATTTCCTTTTTTCTTCTTTATTGTTCTTGTTTTGGGGTTCTTCAGGAAATAACATGGTCAAAAGTTCTGTCCAGGGCACACAGGCTACACAGATGATAATAAAACATTAGAAACAGTTGTCAACTGGAGCGGCGTTTGAATAAGTTTCCTCCAGATTTTTTCTGACCCTCAGGGTGAGAGGAAAGCACATTCTTGCACAGAAGCAGCATTCTGGCACCACAGATCTGGTTTTGCAAGGCTCTACACTCTGCATACAATGGTGCTACAAGAGCCTACGAGTTGTCAATGTGAACAGTGGGTACCAGGCAATTCTGCCATCTTCCTACACTGGGACATTATGCAGAAACTGTGATGATCCTAAAAAAAATTATTCTCATCCACCTTTCTTTAGGACCAGAGAAAAAGCATTTCTAAAAAAATACACGAGGGAAAATGATACTTTAACAATACAAATATTATGTGTCAATAAGAAGATTATTCAGGCTCCAGTGGACATCTGTAAAATTACCAAAACCCAAGATTTAAAATGAGAAAGGCATCCCCATTTCCTCCGACATGCAGTTGAGTTCACGTGATTGGGGACAGGGTGCACATCCATAGTGACTGTAACTTTTAGGATGCTAGAATACTCATCTCATGTTAAAGGAAGACCAAAGTCAATAAATGCAGCCATCCTATGAAAATTTTTTCAGCAAAACTTTTCACCTCTATGTGATGTGGTACCATTTTTTCCTCAATAATTGTTGCCAAGCCCTAAGTCACCCAGGTTTTCTGATAGCACTATAAGCCCCAAACAATATATGGTCTCTCTAAGTTCTGAATAACAAAACAAAGAGATTTCTCATGACAAGTATGAATTCTTATGCTGTTAACAATGATTGTGTTGCTAGTCAATTTCCAGGACTTCAGACAAATCAAGGAAACAAGAACAGCTTAAAATATTCTGGTTTTGTTGCAAACTTTTATTTACTGTTGCAATGCTTTTATTACAAACTATTAATACATCTAAAAAATTTCTTGACAATCATAATCGGATAATACTCCCCCAGGACTAAACTCAAATTATGCATTTAAAATTCAATCTTTTTAACCTTGCGTCCATCTGTTCCTTCACACCAGCTCTGAAAGCCTGTCAGTTTTTGGTTGAGCTCAAGATGTTAATTCTTTGGTGGTTCATGGTGATGTTGCTTACAATAGATCCCTCCCTGGTTCACTGTAAAAATGACAATTCCTTGTCCCTAAGGAGAGTTCTCACCTCCAGGGTCCAGCAGAAGTGTCCCATATTGTCTATAGTACTGAGTTTTGCATATTTTTATATACATGGAGCATTTTCTAAGACAAAACTTTTATGAGGCAACAAATCAAGTCATAATAAATTTTAAAAATATGAAAGTATATCTACCATATTATCTGATACCAATTGTAAGAAACTCGATATCAAGTATCAAGAAAATAAAACAGAAACAACACAAGTAATTGAAGATTAACAAACACTTTTTAAACAACCAATAAATTAAAGACACTAAACAAAACCACATTGAGATGCAAGAAAATAGAAAAACAACTAAATCTGAGACATAGGAAAAGCACTTAGAGAAGAAAAATTATACATTTCAGGACTACCTCAACAGGAGAAAATATGAAAAACCCATTATTCTTAAAAAAGCCAGAGAAAATAACAAACAATTCATGTAGAAGAATAAATAGAACATATATCAGAGCACAAATAAATGCAACAGGGATACAAAGAAAAGGCCAATGAAACTAAGTGGTAATTCTTTGAAAAAATATTTAAAATTTACAAGCTTCTTGTAACTTATCAAACTGGAAAAGACAAATAAATAAACAAAATGTCTTTAAAAAATTTTAACTGACACTACAGATAAGAATCATTTTTAAAAAACGTGACTTCTGGCCAAAATGGAGGCATAGGTAGGCATACTGTGCCTCCTCACACAATCAAAAGAAGGACAACAACAATTTAAAAACAAAAACCAACCAGAACTGACAGAAAATCAAACTATATGAAAGTCCAATAACCAAGGATTTAAAGAAGACACACTCATCCAGACTAGTAGGAGGGGCAGAGATGGGCAGCTGGAGCAGAGAGAACTTGTGGCAAGGCAATGGCTGGAGGACTGAGGTGGACAAGAAGGCAGCTGATGGACCCAGTGTGGTGGAGGATTGTGGAGAGGCGTGGGTAAGGCTACAGCTGGCCGGCAAGGCAGCAGTGGGCAGATCTGGCGAGGCAGCAGATTGCGAACTTGGCTGTCCCAATTTGCTTGCAGATAAACTGGGAGAAACAACTGGGGAGTGGGACAGACTGTGCAACTCAGGGCCCCAGGGCAGGGAAATAAAGCCTCAAACCACTGATTGAAAATACGTGTAGGGGTTGAGGTGGCAGAGGGAGAAATTCCCAGTCTCACAGAAGAATTCATTGGAGAGACCCACAGGGTTCTAGAATGTACATAAACCACCCACATGGGAATCAGCACCAGAAGGTCCCACTTTGATTGTGGAAAGTGGGGGAAGTGACTGACATATGGCAGAGAGAGGAGCAAAGTGCCATTATTCCCTCTTGGACCCTTTCCCCACATACAGCACAAAAACACAGTGATTTGGGTTACCCTGCCCTGTTGAATACCTAAGGCTTCACCCCTCACTACATAACAGTAATGTCAGGACAAAAAAAAAAAAGTGGTCCAAATGAAAGAACAGATCAAAGCTCCAGGAAAAATATAACTGAGCGATGAAGAGATAGCAAACCTATCAGATGCGCAGTTCAAAGCACGGGTGATCAGGATGCTCACACAATTGGTTGAATTTGGTCACAAATTAGATGAAAAAATGAAGGGTACACTAATTGAAAGAAAGGAAAATGTACAGGGAACCAATAGAGATGGGAAGGAAACTGGGAATCAAATCAATGGTGTGGATCAGAAGGAAGAAAGAAATATCCAACCAAAAAAGAATGAAGAAACAACAATTCAAAAAAATGAAGAGAGGCTTAGGAACCTCCAGGACATCTTTAAATGTTCCAACATCTGAATTACAGGGGTACCAGAAGGAAAAGAGGAAGAGCAACAAGTGGTAAAGTTATTTGAACAAATAATAAAGGAGAAGTTCCCCAATCTAGCAAAGGGAATAAACTTCCAGAAAGTCCAGGAAGCTCAGACAGTGCCAAAGAAGTAGGACCTAAGGAGGAACACACCAAGGCACATCATAATTACATCACCTAAGATTAAAATTAAGGAGAGAATCCTAGAAGCAACAAGAGAAAAGGAGACAATTACCTACAAAGGAGTTTCCATCAGACTGTCAGCTGATTTCTCAAAAGAGACCTTACAGGCAAGAAGAGGCTGGAAAGAAGTATTCCAAGTCATGAAAGACAGGGACCTACATCCAAGATTGCTCTATCCAACAAAGCTTTCATTTAGAATGGAAGGGAAGATAAAGCGCTACTCAGATAAGGTTAAGTTCAAGGAGTTCATCGTCACCAAGCCCTTATTATATGAAATGTTAAAGGGACTTATCTAAGAAAAAGAAGATAAAAATATGAACAATAAAATGACAGCAAACACAATAATTAACAATCACACATAAAACAAAAATAAATGTAAACCAAGGAAACAACTAGAACAGGAACAGAACCGCAGAAATGGAGGTCACATGGAGGGTTATCAACAGGGGAATTGGAGGGGAGAAGAGGGGGGAAAGGTATAGAGAATAAGTAGAATAGATGGTAGGTAGAAAATAGAAAAGGGGAGGCTAAGAATACTATCAGAAATGTAGAAGCCAAAGAACTTATGGTTACGACCCATGGGCAGGAAATAAAGTGGGGGAATGTGGGTGGAAGGGGGTGTGCTGGGCAGAGGGGAGAAAAGGGGGAAAATGGAACAACTGTAATAGCATAATCAATAAAGTATATTTTTAAAAAATCTGTGAACAATTACTTGTAGTTTCATCCACTCCAACATACACAGGAGGAGAGGTGTCAGGGACTAGTAAGATTCCCTCATGGAAACACAGTCATGGTGTAACCTCATTTGATCTGCACTGGGCTGCCATAACTTACCCAAGGCTCCATACTGCTGACTGACTTCAGGCCTTAAAGACAAGTATAGAGCCACTGTATATAGAGAATGAAACAGTTTTATTGTAGGATTTCCAAGTGCCAAAATCTAAGAAATTCTGGAGATGATGGGAAAATAAAGTATTCTCTCATGTAAGTTAATAGGGGCCAGTCTCAGAAATGTGGTGGATGGTTACGGAGTTCTAACATCTGTATTGTTTGGTCACCAAAGAAGTGAAATAACTTCAACATTATATTACATGGGGCTTTTTTTTTTTAAACTTACCTGATGATGCAAGAAACCATTTCATAGAGACATTGTTAGGTGCATATAACAAAAAACATAAAACATCTATGGGAAATTGTTACATGTGTTTGAGGCAAAAACTCAGAGACGGCAAAATTACAAGGGGTTAGGTTTGAGTTTCACCAATGTGATCCTAAGAGAGGCAGGCTGCAATAGGTCACATCTTTAGCTCTTCCCCTTAAAGAGGTTAAAATTAAGAAGACAAAGATGTTATTTACTTCATCCAACATCCTATGTTACTCTGTTATACTTATCATCAGTCCTTGTGTACAATATAAATCTACATGGTGGGCAGCCACCTATTTGACTCTCAGTATGCCCTTGCCTGCTGATATGAACATATTTGTCACCACCAAGTGGTTACCAACAAGATCCTCCACAACAGACAACAGCCAAGTTAATGAGAAGTCACATACAAGATATATTTAAAGATAATGCCACCTTTATTTACTCTTTGAGTTGTTTCACTCATTTTATTTTATCCCAATCTCTTGTTTTGTCTCCCATGGTCTCTCTCCCTGTCTCTTTCTCTTTTTTTATATCTATATCAGAAGTTGTGAGACTACAGGCATTTTGAGAGAGATAGAAGACAGGATGCTAATGAGTATTCTTTGGTTCGGAGGATAGCCACCCAGAACAAGCATACTTGACCTGTAATGTCAGTAGTTACTGTACCCAAAAAGCCCAATGCAGATGAATATTGAGTGTTTTCTCTTCTTTAGTCTTCAAAAATATTTATATGTGGTGTGCATTTGAAGGCACTGTAGGCTGTGGATGTGGCTCTGTGATGGATCAAAGCTGTGTTGTCTATGAGAGATTTGGTAAACATTTCCAAGTTCCTACACTTTGTCATTTTGAACTTAGTAGATATGGCATGAAAGCTGTGAGGCTTGGGAGGATAAAGAGGTTAGTAGTAGGGCCCAGGTGCCAGTAACCAGAAGGACAGTTGTCCAGGTGGAAAGCTGAAAAGAGCTGAAGCCATAAATAAGGAGCAGTCTTAGAAAAGGAAAAGAACCTCCAATGTCCTTCTCTGGGGCATCTTCTCTGAAGGTCTCAATGAGTCAGGTCAGGTTTCAGCCAGACTAGGTGTGTTCCAGCATTGGTATTCTTTAACACTTTTGATCCCAGGTGTTGAGCTTTTGAAAAATGAGGTTTGTGAAGAAACATTAGAAGAACAGAGGCAGGTCTGGGGTAAGACAGGTGGGTCTGGCATTCGTTGGAAGACAGGGAGATCATCAGTTGGTTTGCAGAAATATGAGCAGGGCTGGTGTCAGATGGAAGATAAACAAATGTGGAAAATCTGTCATCAGTTTAAAGACAAAAAGTGATGAGCAGAGCTGGTGTCAGTTGGAATTCTGGGAAAGTTGTGTAGGGCAGGCTGCAGTTTAAGTGTATTTTTGTATCTTGCTTAAGAGATTGTTTAGGTCTTATTTGAGCATGTCTTTTCTGTTTCCTGAAGACCACTTGAAGAGACTGTCGTTACTGCAGTATATATTTTTTCATCCTTTGTCATACATTACTTGTCCATAAAAGTAAAGTTTTATTCCTGAGCTCTCTATTTCTTTCCATTAATCTTCATGGACTTTTTGCACCAATACCATAATGTTGTGATTACTATTTCTTTGTAGTGTGGTTTGAGAGACCTAGGATTGTACCCTTTTCCAACTCTATTCTACTTTCTCAATTGTTTTGGCAAATTTGAGTCTTTTTGGTTCTGTATAAACTTTAAAATTATGCATTCTCATTCTAAGAGGACTAAAATTGGTATTTTGATAGAAATTGCATTGAATCGGAAAATTGCTTTGGAAAGTATGGTTATTTATAATAATTTAACCTTTCCTATTTATTAGCATGATTTTTTCTTTGTCCTTTTCAGACTTTTATTCTTTATCTTATAAAATGATTCTAGAGTGCTTTCACATATTTAATTCCATTGGTTTCCCAACATTTCATTCTTTTTTATGCAGCTGGAAATGGGATTATTTCCTCTATTTCTTCCTCAGATTTTTCATTTAGATTTTACTTATTAATTTTTAGATAGAGGGAAAGGGAGGAAGAGAGGGAAAGAATCATCAATGTACAAGAGAAGCATGGACCACTTGTCTCCCACACATCCCCAACCTGGGACCTTGCCTGCACTCTGGGCACATGCCCTGACATTGAAGTGAATCAGTGACTTTCAATTTTTGAGATGATGCCCAATCTACTAACACTAGTAAGGATTCTTTTTCAGATTATTTGTTATTTGTGTATATAAATGTTACAAATTTCCACATGTTAACATTGTATTTCGATACTTCAATAAGTTTGTTTTATTAATTCTACCCATTTTTTTATTCTCCTGGGTTTCTCTATTCTGCTATCACCTGCAAAAAGTTACAGATTTACTTTTCTACTAATTGAATAAATACATTGTTTTTTTTTTAATGTTGTAGCTACAAGTTCTAGTAGTAGGTTGAAATAAATTGGAGAGAGTGGACATTTCTTTTCCTTTTTTCTGATCTTAAGAAGAAAGCTTCATGTTTGCCAAGATTGAGTATGATAATTGCTGTGGCTTACTGTATAGCCTTTATCAACTTCAGAGATTTTCTGAGATTTTCAGAGATTTTCAGAGAGTTTCTGAGATTTTCATTCAAAAGGTATATTCCTTTTTGAATGTTCTTTAAATATAAATTGATATCGAGTTTGCCAAATACTTTTTCAGCAACTTTTTGATGATCACATGACTCTAATTCTTGATTTTGTTGATTTATTTAGTCACCTTAGTGCTTTAAAATGTTGAAGCAGATATGTTTTTGGTGTAATTCCTACTTGGTTGTAACGTGTAATTCTTTGAACATATTGATAAATGTTGGGAACAGCCCTGCCTGGTTCAGAAGCTATAACCCCCCCGTGGCTAATGCTGAGTAAGCGACCTTTGGATCATAAACCACTCAGGAGACAAAGCTTATCTCCCTGTCAGGGGTGCCACTTCTGCTCCTTTTTCTTCACCCTGCCTGGCCCCCAATTCTTGATCAGTTAGGCAATGACTGGTAAGATTCCACAAGGGGGGAATGACGTAAGACAGGCACTCGGAGGGCCCCAGGGAAAGACTTGGGGGGCTATAGCAAAAGGGGGTGATAGACCCTCACCCCTTGTCTTTGATATAGCCTGAGTACTCATTCTGTATTCAAGAACTCTCCTAATCTCTTGGCTGCCTGACTTAAGCCTGAAATGACAGAGGGCAGTGCAGCCTTGTGCTGGAATGGGTGGGTTCCCCCAGTGATCAGGCCTAAGAAAGAATACATGAAATCCTGTAAAACCTGCTTTGTTTAGAGTGCTCTCAACTAAATGGTAACAGTCCAAGCAGGAAATGAGTATGTTTCCTAAAATTGTGTAGCCCTTTAGCTAACAGACCCTGACTCAGAATAGGCCCTCAGAGTTCTTTGTGTATTATCTATTATTTGATCCTTACTGCCTAACACTGATTAATGAGCTTTTACCTGTATTCCTGTGCAAAATGAACCTAATAGAAGCTCATTGAGGAAAAGGCTCCTGGCCTTTCTCCTTTCAGATCAACCACCTTTCCTCCCCAAGCAGATCAAGTCTCATAGACTTATTCTCATCCGTGGTGGCCGCAGGGCCCTGTGGGCAGAGCACCACCCCCCACCTGCCACACAGATAAATTCTTATTTTTAAGATTTTATTGATTTACCCCTGGCTAGTGTAGCTCAGTGGATTGAGCACAGGCCTGTGAAGCAAAGGGTTGCCTGTTCGATTCCCAGTCAGGGCACATGCCTGGGTTGCAGGCCAGGTCCCCAGTAGGCGACACATGAGAGGCAACCACACACTGATGTTTCTCGCTCACTCTTTCTCCTTCCCTTCCCCTCTCACTCTAAAAATAAATAAATAAATAAAATATTTTTTAAAAAAAGATTTTATTGATTTAATTTT
>PVKM010007454.1:0-41437 GCA_004027735.1 Carollia perspicillata | reverse complement strand
AGAAGGAGAAGAAAGACAGCAAGGGATTGAGAACATATTTGAAGAAACAATGACTGAAAACTTTTCTAACTTGGTAAAGGAAAATGACACACAAATCCATGAAGCACAGAGAGGCCCAGATGAGATGAACCCAAAGAGGCCCACACCAAGACACATCATAATTAAAATGACAAGAGTGAAAGACAAAGAATCTTAAAAGCAGCTAGAGAAAGATAGTTGCCTACAATGGAGCTCCCATAAGACTGTCAGCTGCCTTCTCAACAGAAATACTTCAGGCCAGAAGGGTTTGGCATGAAACATTAAAAATGATGAAAAGTGAGGACCTACAGACAACACTACTGTACCCCCAGCAAGGCTATGGTGTAAAATTGAAGTAGAAATAAAAAGCTTCCTAGATAAGATAAAGCTAAAGGAGTTTATTACCACCAAACCAGAATTACAAGAATTATTACAGGGATTTCTTTAAGAAAAAAAAAAAAAGAGGAACATAATTATCAAGAAAAAAATGGTAATACACACATACCTGTCAGTAATCACTTTAAATGGACTTGACTTAAATGCTTCAATCAAAAGCCATGAGGTATCTGAGTGGATAGAAAAGCAAGACTCATATATATGATATTTATAGGAGACCCACCTCAGAATGAAAGACACAAAGATTGAAAGTAAAAGTTTGTAAAAAGATATTCCATGGAAATGGAAATGGAAAAAAAGCCGGGGTAGCAATAATTATGTCAGACAAAATAGACCTTAAAACAAGGGCTATAGTAAGAGATAAAGAAGGACACTATATAATGATAAAGGGATCAGTCCAGCAGAGGATATAACCATTGTATACTTTTATGTAATGAATATAGGAACACCTAAATTTATAACGCAAATGTTAATGGACATAAAGGGAGAGATTGACAGTAACATAGTCATAATAGGGAATTTTAACACCCCATTAACACCAGTGGACAGATCTTCCAGAGAGAAAATCAACAAGAAAACAGTGGCCTTAAATGATACACTAGACCAGATGGACTTAATTAATAATTTCAAAGCATTTCATTTCAAAGCACCAGAATATATATTTTTTCCAAGTGCACATGGAATATTTCTGGGATAGACTACCTGTTAGGATATAAAACATGTCTCAGTAAATTTATTAAGATTTATATAGTATCAAGCATCTTCTCTGACCATAATGGCATGAAACTAGAAATCAATTGCAAGGAAAAAAACTGAAAAACACAAATGGAGGCTAAATAACATGTTACGGAACAATAAATGGGTTGGCAGTGAGATCAAGGAAGAAATCAAAAGATACTCTGAGACATATGAAAATGAAACCATGATATCAGAAAATTTATTGAACGTAGTTAAAGCAATCCTAAAAGGAAAATTTATAGCATTTCGAGCTCACCTCAAGAAACAAGAAAAACCTTGCACTGACTGGTATGGCTCAGTTGGTTGGGTGTCATTCTGCAAAGCAGGGGCTGTCAGTTTGATTCCCAGTCAGGGCACATGCCTGGGTTGTGGGTTCAGTCCCTGGCAGGGGTGTGTGCAAGAGGCAACTGATCTATGTTTTTTCCCCTTCTCCCTCCCTTGCCCTCTCTCTAAAACTAAATAAATAGATAAAATCTTAAAAAAAAAACACAACAAGAAAAATCTCAAAAAAACAATCTAACCTTATACCTAACGGAACTAGAAAAAGAACAAGAAACAAAGCCCAAAGTGAGTAGAAGGGAGGAAATAATGAAGATCAGAGTGGAAATAAACAAAAAGTCTAAAAGAACAGTACAAAAGACCAGTGAAATCAAGAGTGGGTTCTTCGAAAGGATAAATGAGATTGATAAACCTTTAACAACTCATCAAGGTAAAAAGAAAGAGGACCCAATAATAAACTATCCGAAAGGGAAACTGAGGAAACAATCCTGTTTACAGTTTCATAAAAAAATAACAATGCCCAGGAATAAATTTAAGCAAAGAAGTAAAAGATCTGTACTTGGAAAATTATAAGATACTTAGTGAAGAAAGTGAGGATACAAATTAATGGAAGCATATACTGTGTTCATGGATAGGAAGAATTTGTATAGTTAAAATGTCCATACCACCTGAAAACCCCTATAGATATAATGCAATTCCTGTCAAAATACCAATGGCATTTTTCACAGAACTAGAACAAATAATACAAAATTTTATATGGTATCACAAAAGACCCTGAATAGCCACATCAGTCTTGAGAAAGAAGATCAAAATTGGAGGAGGTATGCTATCTGATATCAAACTATACTGTATGGCTATAGTAATCAAAATAGTATGGTACTGGCCTAAAAACAGACATGTAGATTAAGAGAACAGAATAAAGAGTCCAGAAGTAAACTTAATATGGTCAATTAATATATGACAAAGGAGTCAAGAACCTATAATGTGGTAAAGACTGACCATTTATTGAATAGACTTATTCAATAAATGGTGTTGGGAAAACTGGACAGATATGTACAAAAAAATGAAACTAAACCATCCTCTTATACCATATACAAGAATAAACTCAAAATGGATTAAAGACTTAAATGTAAGACAGGAAACCATAAAACTCTTAGAAGAAAACATTGGCAGTAAAATGTTTGACATTTCTCATAGCAGTATTTTTTTCTGATATAACTCCTAGGGCAAGGGAAACCAAAGAAAAAAGAAATAAGTGGGACTGCATCAAACTGAAAAGTTCTTGAACAGCAAAGGATACCATCAACAAAATGAAAAGACAACCTACTGAATGGGAGAAGATATTCACCAATGATGCATCCAATAGGGAGTTAAAATTTAAGATTTATAAAGAACTTCTACAACTCAGCACCAAACAAACAAACAACCCAATTAAAAAATGGAGGACCCGAATAGACACTTTTCCAAAGAAGACATACAGATGGCCAATAGACATGTAAAAAGTTGCTTAAAGTCACTGATCATCAGAGAAATGCAAATTAAAACTACAGTGTGATACCACTTCACGCGTGTCACAATGGCTGTGATCGATAAGACAGCAAACAGGTGCTGGTGAGGGCGTGGTGAAAGGGGAACCCTCGTGCGCTGGTGGTGGGCATGCGGATTGATGCAGCTGCTATGGAAAACAGTGTGGAGTATCCTCAAAATGTTAAAAATGGATCTGCCTTATGACCCAGCAATTCCACTTCTGGGGATATGTCTCAAGAAACCCAAGACACTAATTTAAAAGAATATATGCACCCCTGTGTTCATTCTAGTGTTATTTACAATAGCCAACCTATGGAAGCTACCCAGTTTCCCATCAGTCAACAAATGGGTAAAAATAGTTGTGATATACATATCACATATTTATTTATACATATATACACAAATATATTTATACATATTTATTTATATATATTTTTTGTCTGGAAAAAGTCGAGAGCCATTGTTAATATACTGAGAACAGTTTGTGCGACACTGATGTAACCTGGCAGCCAAGGAGAGTGGACTGAAATGTGCATGGGTGAACAGTGACAACTTCACTGTACTAGTCGGTGGGGGCAGTAGACACCATTGAGTGAGCATGTGTACTGTGTGGCTGTTGCATTCAAAATGACTGAGTGAGCAGAAAACGAATCTGTATCCAGTTTTGCCGTCAGCTTGAACATTCCTCTGCGGAAATTATTTGGATGACTCAGAAAGTCACAGCTATGGGTCACTGGTGATTGGCAGCTTCATCACAACAATGCACCCACTCATGCTTCACATCTCGTGCAGTTTTTTTGCGAAACATCAAATCACCCAGGTGACTCAGCCCCCTTACAGCCCAGATTTGGCACCCTATGACTTCTGGCTTTTCCCAAAACTGAAATCACCTTTGAAAGGGAAGAGATTTCAAACCATCAGTGAGATTCAGGAAAATGCGACAGGGCAGCTGATGGTAATTGGAACCATGTGAGGTCCCAAGGTGCCTACTTTGAAGGGGACTGAGGCATCATTGTCCTATGTACAATGTTTCTTGTATCTTGTATCTTCTTCAGTAAACATCTCTATTTTTTATATTACATGGCTGGATACCTTCTAGACAGATCTTGTATATAGAAATATTACTCAGCCATTAAAAAAATTGAAGTCTTCCCATTTTCTACAGTATGCATAGAACTAGAGGGTATTGTGAAATAAGTCAGAGAAAGTCAAATGCCATATGATTTCACTTACCTGTGCAATCAAAAGAGCAAAATAAACATAAAAAGAAAATAGAAACATGGATAGATACCTAGAGTAGACTGATGGTTTCCAGAGGGGATGGGGTTGGGAGGCTGGGTGAAAAGTTTTAGGGATTAAGAAATAAAATTGGTAGTCAGAAAATGTCACGGGGATGTACAGTACAGCACAGGGAACATAGTCGATAATATTATAATAACTATGTATGGTAGGTACCTGCAATATCTGAGGGACCACTTAGTAAAATATATGATTTTTTAAGCACTATGCTGCGTACACTTGAAACTAATACAAAATCATATTGATGCACACTGTAAATGGAAAAAAATTTTGGATAACATTATAATTGAGATTTTTATTCTTTCTCTTTCTTTCTCTCCTTGTTAATCTTACGTAGTTCTGATTTCAGTGGGTACATAGACTGTTTTAGATTAGTTCACATACATATCTATATAGAGAGCTGTTAAAAATAACCATTGAAGAGGAATTAATATCTCTCAATATTAGTTAGTCTCTCTGTGGGAGAGAGAGGCTGTGAAAATATGATGAAAAAATATATCCTGTTTGGGCCCCTGATTCTGGGTTTAGACAGATTTGGTTTATGTTCCAGCCCAACTCAGAACCACCTTAGGTAAATACATGATCTTGCTGACCCTCAGCTTTTTATCTGAAGAATAGGGGGATAACAGTAATTACCTTCTGGAGATTTAAGCCTTGGAACTAATGTATGTAAAGGGCCTAGTGGTTCATGTTTTGCTGGAGGCACATAATAAATTATACCTAGTATCTTCATATGGATATAATAAGATGGTATGGATCATAGAGCCCCACAGTTAAAGGAAACATTTTACAGAGGCTGTTCCAGTTGTCATTCTGAGACAACCTTTTTCTTGGCAACTAACAAGTGGCAAATGGAGGTACTTGAAATTCCTCACTCTTCTCATTTACTATTGAAGATGCCAATGGGATGTAGGTTATGAAGACCAGATAAAGCAGCATTTTGATGAATGTGGGGAAGACACATCATACATAGGGTTGTAAAACTGTGTGGTTGTCCTGGGGAGTCCTGTTCTCACGGTGGAACGCCTGTATTTGGCTGCCGCAGGCAGAGTGTTGCAGTCTTTGTGATGGTGTACTCAGTATTTCCGCACAGTGGTGTCTTCTCTACGCCATGGCACTTCGTGCTTGCCTTCGCTACCATTTACATTTTTGTGTTTTAGCATTATATGATAAAATGTATTGGGGGTTTGTTGTTGCTTCCAAATTAGATTAAGTGTTCTTTAAGGAAGGGACAGTGTCGTCCTCTTTATATTCTTGGTGTGATTGCCAGCGATAATAAATTGGTACTAGTGTAAGCTCCATGAGGCAGGGAGTTTTTATTTCTTGCATTCACTAATGTACGTTAAATACTCTTAACAGTGCTTGGCATATAGTACTTGAGTACTCAATAAAATATTTGTTGAACAAATGAACCTTGTACTAGAGATACAACCTTTAACATTTAAGAATATTCTTCTGGTGCTAGATTGGGTCAGATTTGGCAGAGTGGCCTAGGACTGATGCTGATGTTAGTAGGCGAGCACCGACAGAGCTTGCCCTCGGCCGACATTCGGCTTTAGTGTAGCTCCAGGTCAGGAGCACAGGAACCTGTTTGAATCTTTAGCTTAATAAACAGTGAAATGGTCAGAAGTCAGTAAGCAGGAGAGGAGAATGGACATAAAGACCTAGACATTCCACAAACCCAGTAACCATCTGTGGTTAAGCAATATGTAAACATTTTGTGTTAGTAGTCACTAGTAAGGGAAATCCTTCCGTGGGAAGGTGAAGTGCTGGAAATTGTAAACAACAAAGTTAAAGCACTAAGTAAAGAAGTTAGGAAATGCATTTGGAAAGTCACGAGACTAACTTTATAGTATTGCTCTTAAATATTTAAAATTGGTTAAAGTTTAATTATCCTTTTTCATGTTTTTTTCAATGAGCTAGAAATATATTTTATGGTTAAACTTTATTAGAGCACATATGTTTTATGAGAATAAAGGCTTGATAATTTTAATACTATGTTTACATAGGAATTTGTAGGTATAATATGTTTCCAGAGCAGGAAACATGAACAGTTGACCCAGAATAATTAACTGAAGGGAATTATATTGGAATATTCCTTTCAAGGAAGTGTTTTGGGGTTTTTAATATGATACTTTAATAATAAATGCAGGTGGTAGATTATAACATTTGTTGGCAGTAATGAAAACGTGGAAGATAATATTTTCGTAGGAAGAATGGCATTATAAAATAGATTGAGAATAAATCTAATTTGTAGAAATGGATACTAGGAGTCTGCATTAATGTATCATTAAATGCTACATTTGTTAATATTACATATTTCTCACTAGATAACAGAACTACAAAGGAATACCTGCCTTGAAACCTTGCCCCACTGGGGACGGGAATTCCTTTGTCCACTGTATGAGGGGTGAAGAGGGGAACGACAGACAGACACAGAGACCAACACACCACGTGCACGAAACTTTCATCACAGTGCATTGTTCTATTCTATTGTTAGTTGTTGTTAATCTCTTACCGTCCCTAGTTTTATAAACTAAACTTTATCCCAGGTACGTATGGGAAAAACATAGTATATGTAGTTGACTCTTGAACAACGTGGAAATCAGGGGTACCGACACCCTGCACAATCTAAAACCCATGTGTAACTTTTCACTCCCCCAAAACTTTGCTATGGTTGTTCCTTGTCATCCATGGGAGATTGGTTCCAGGGCTCCAGCAGATGTAAAAAATCCATAGACAATTAAGTCTCCTGTATAAAAGATTGTATATGAATGCATACAGTCGGTCCTCCATATCCTTGGACTCCCAACCATGAATTGAAAACAATACAGCTATTTGTTGAAAAAACATGTACAGGTAGACCCCCGCGCTCCAGATATGTGTTACTCAAGGGTCTACTCTAGAGGGTTTGGAACTGAGGCTGCAGGTATCTGCTGGGGTCTTGGAACTTACCTCCCACAGCTAAGGAGGAACTGTTGTGTTACTTTAAATACGATTTCACACAACCAGTATTTCACAGTATATTATTTCCAACATTTTGGTAATAGAGCTTACTGATTTAATGATGAATGAATACTCTCCTACAGATATTTGAGTGAAACTGACATTTTTTCACTTCCCATTCTGTGCTTCATGTTCAGCTATTTCGGCTATTTCATAAAGTTTGAAATGTTTCAATTGAAGGTACAGCCGTGTCTTGCCTAATTAATCCATACTGGTTTTCTAATGAGAAAAAATCAGGCTGTTTTCACACTCGAGAATGACTGCTTTCTCTCTGTCTTTGCTGGTATTGTTTTCCTCTACTCTTGCTTCTTGATTATCTTAATTTCTTATTAATATGAATAGCCATAGTAGTAGATGCCTGCTGCTACTCCTTTGTGTGAACTACTAATTTCTTGCCTCGTACCAGTATTTAACCAATGTCTCAAGTTTAGTTCATAATGTGCTGCATTACGAAATCTTTTCCTCACCTGTTATAAGTAGATTCAGGATGCAAGCTATTGAGTTTCTAATTGTTCCCTTCAGAGGTTGAACATTTTTTAAATAAATGACTTAAGATAAAGAAAGCATGTTTTCAAACAGATGTAAAGAAGAAAAGAGGGATAGTAAGTATTATCAAAGGGCAGAATCAGGATATAGAAAACCTTGCAGGATGGAGTAGTATGTTGAATCCAAGAAGATAAGATTAAACATTTGTTAGGTTTGAATATTCTCCCACCCTTCTCCTAATAGAGGAGGATGGGCAGGGAGGTCAGGCCTGGGCAGAGACATGGGTTAGCGTCTGTGAAATAAAAAAGCATGTCGGAGTTTTGGTTCACAGTGAATTCTGCGTGCAGAAACGTAGATGTGCTCTAGGTTTGCCTGAGACATACGGTTACTGTTTTGTGCGGGTGATATGTAGGGTTGACTTACTGGCACAAAGGGAATGAATAAACATTCTAGACCTATTTTGTATTTATGCTCCAGGCACTCAAAATCACATTTCTTTGGAATAGGAAGCACTTGTGTTGACATTTTTGATAACATACTCTATTGTCAAGAGTTTAAAAAAGCTAGGAGCTTTAAAGATACGTTCTAGAATACAAATCCCTTTCTATATAGTTCATTACAAGGCATTCTTTTGTCGTGCTTTTCGAAGTAGGTAGGATGGACTTCCCGATCCTTTTTAACTGCGCTCATTGGCTACCGCTTCCTCAACCTGAACACGGGGCCAGGCATGCCTCCTCTACCGACAAGCGTGCCCATCGCTTGGCTGAGCTCTTTCTTCCCTCGGGTGGGCTTGTCCCTTGCCTGGCTTCCATAGGTCTGTGCCAGCGATAGTACTGCTGTTCTTCCTCCTTGACCACCAGCCGACCTCTACAGAGAATAGCAGCTTTGCTAAAGAAGCTTTATTGGGGAAATTGTTATTACTGAATTATTTTATGTATAGATATTGGCTTTTTCTACATTATTCTGTATGTGAAGTGTAATGTAGATAGTATCTAAAGTTGGACCCACATTACTGAATACCATAGAGAGTAAAAAACACTCTTTAATTTATAGCTGTTGGCTACTTTTTAGTATGAGATGGTGACAGTCTATTTTTTCATTTTGTCTAAAGAAGTCACCTTCACTCACCAAGTGCCTTCTGTTCCCATGCTGTCTCAGTACTGACTTGATTGATTGTGTCACCTGTGCAGTAGTTGAAAATGGATATGAGTACACAACTTCAGGACCTCCCTGCTTCCTTGTAGATCATTTGGCCGTATGTAAGTGATTTAACAGTCACGCAGTCAGGATTTTCAGAGTAAATAATTTCCATCTCCGTTACTCTATCTTTGTATTCATGACCATTTGAAGGAACATAATATTCTTCAGATAAATTCATACAAGTTAAAAAAATCAGCTAAAAATAAATAAAATTTTAAAAATCAAGCTAATTTAAACATTTAGAGGCTTGTATTTTTGTAATAAGAGTGAGTGAATAGTTTTTAATTTAAAATGCCAACTCTTGATAAAGTAGAAGTGTAATGAGGAATTAGTGTAGTTTCTGTAGGAGTGCAGTCTGATTTAAAATTAGGATTTAGGTAAACTTTATGTTATGACTTTTTAAAACTTTTTATTTTTTTAACCCTTACCTGAGGATGCTTACTGATCTGAGAGAGAGACAGAGAGAGAAACATGGACCGGGAAGCGAACCCTCAGTCTAGGCACGTGCCTCAGCCTTTTGGTGTGGGGCACAGCGCTTTAACCAGCCCAGCTAGGGGCTTCTTGAAACTTTGTATTTTTTAACTAATATACATACATATTAGTGAGCAGAGTTTAAAAGGAATAGTAAACTGAATTTCTTTACATAATAGATTATAAGAAAATGTTGAGTGCTAACTCCTGATAAGGTCTTAAAAATTATTGCTTCTTTAGTTATAAATATTTCTATTACCCAGTTTCTCATGTGTTTAATTACGTAGTTTAGGTTGATTTAAGATGACAAATATCGGTGTTGGAAGTTCATAACCTTGGAGCATCTTTTTGGCATGTGCGTGTCAGCTAAATCAAGTGTTATGTACTCATTTATAACAGTGATCAGTACAAAACAATCAATTCTAAGAGTCACACATCTTTAGATTAGAGAGCGTGCAGACCCCATGTTAGTAGCTCCATTACCAAACACTTGGGTTGGAGGGAAGGCCAGTGTCGTGCAGGAGCGCCGTCCTCACTTTCACCACAGAATGCACGTAAGTTAGACTTTCCCAATGTGAGAAGCTCGAAAGGAGGGGAAAATATTAGTCTTTAACATAGGTGGCTGGTGTTAGCCAACGTGGAGTTCAGGCCCCTTTCTTCCCTTCCCTTTGCCCGTTTTCTCTTCCTTTTCTCTTCCTTTTCCCTTCCCTTTCTTTTCCCTTCTCTTTCCTCTCTAATTGGCCCGTGTTTAGTTTACTGGATGTCATCTGGACTCAGTAAAAAGCAAGTGACCTGCATTGAATTAGTGTAATTGTAATGCAAACAGAATATCACATAGTTTTGGCCTTATACAGGAAAGGAGAAAGTTGGAAAGGTTTTTCTGTTTGATAAATAGAAACTGAAGATACGGGGATCCAGACCTGGTTCATACTTGATTTTACCTTTCATGTCTCTTTGTAAGATCGGTATTTGGACTTTTAGGCGTTTTCCTTTATAAAAAAAATAGTAGTTTCTCTTTGAAATTTGCTGCGAAAAAATTTTTAATGTTACAAATGAAGTATATTTAGTCATGGATCTAATTCCTCTTTCATCTTAGAAAGTTAGCATTGTCCAAAAAGAAAGTACTTTTCCTGCAACACCAGAATTGTCAGAAACTTGGCATATTATTTTACCTTTATCATGACTAATACTGCAAGGCCCTTTCAAATACCAGTATATTGCTTTTTTCTAGTTTATATTTATTGCATTCTGTTTGAGAGATAATAGCTACATTTATCAAGGGAATGGAGAACTCAAGAATTTTAATGTTATTTAAGTAATGTTTAACATTTTAACTTTGTGACTTTGATCATTTAATTTAATGACTTAATTTGATTTTGAAAGTGTCATAAAATGGAGCGATTTGGCATTCTGAAATTCCTGCCCACGTACTCACACTGTTCTATCAGGAGACCGAAGGTAAAGGAAAGCAGCTGTGGACAGGTTAGGTCTTCCTCCTGCAGTTTTGGAGACCCTCGTACATTTTTGTCTGAAATGTTTTGAAATGTTTGTGATTTTTGTTTGTTTGTTTGTTAATGTCTGTCTTCCCCACTAGATTGCCGGTGTCAAGGGAGTTGGCACTGGGGCTTCCCTTTTTTATCTGGTATTCTTCAGTGCCTAACCCAAGGCCTGGCCTTGGGTTAATAGGCAATAATAGGCAATAATATTAGTTAAAAAAGTAAAAATGAATAAGACAATTATTTATGTTAGCATTTAATTCAAAACTCTGTTATCTAAACAACACTCGAGCACTCAGCTATCTGCTATGCCTTGGTACAGTGTGATTGCCTGGCTCTTGGTGGAATCCTGGCTCTGCCTGCATTTGCTGCTTTTATCACCGACAGCAAACTTGACCTTTCTAGACCTCATTTTTTTCCACACGTAACGTGAGAATAGTTATAGTCTTCGTCCTGAGTTGTTATGAGGATTAAATGAAATAATTAATGTAAAGTCATTGGGAAATGTCCCACAAATGTTGATGGATATTTTATCATTGTTGTTTTCTCTCTCATTATTTTAGAGATACTTTGGAATCATGGAAGGACTGAGTAGCTTTATTAGAGAGTTACACTAGGGAAAGATGCAAAGAATAGGCAGTGTTCTAAAAACATACTGGAGAGTGAGTAATTAGACTGTGGCTCATGGGCAAAGGGCTCTATCTGTAAGCCATGCCAATGAGTTTGCACTTGATTTTGTAAGTAGAGGGGGAAAGTTGGTTTGAAGTAGGGGATGATATGCAGATTTACATTTTAGAAAGGCTGTTTTGCAAGCAGTAAAGGAGGAAAGACACCAGAGGCAGATAGAGCAGGCACAGGCAGATTATTGTGATCTTAAAAATGTGTCAAATATGCCAATTTTATACTGTCTTTGAGTAAAATTGATATAAAAATCTAAGTAATTATGCAGATAATGGTAATGGTCATCATCATGTATATTATTGATAATTGTAGATAGCACTTATTGCTTGCCATATGCTGTGTGCTTTTAGATTTATCTGACTGGGTTACGGTAAGGTAGCAGTCTTCAAGGGTAGTCCCTCGACCAGCAGCATCGGTATCTTCTGAGCATCTGTCAGAAATACAGAGTCTTGGGCCCTGTTTCATGCATGTTGAATCTGAACTCTCTGGGTGAGGTTCAGCAATCTGCATTTTAACAAGCCCTCCAAGGAATTCTAATACATGGTAATAGTTAAGAACTATTGTTATATGTATGTATTTATACAGGTAAAAAAAAACTGTGTTTAGTAGTGTTAAAGGGTAAGATGTCTTAATGATATACTGTTAATTATCTAGGTTTTCTTATTTAATATATAAAAGTAGTTTAGCAAGTTTCTGATCAGTAAACTCCAGTTTTCTCCTACTTCTAAAATCAGAAATATTTTCTGATAGAAAATATATTGTCTTTAGATAAATTTAGTGAGCCAAAAGTATTCTCCGTTTATCTGGAGAGAAGCAGTAGAGCTTGCTGGACAAGATCATCAGCTTTGGAACTACACTATCTAGATTCGTTTTCCCACTCTGTTCTTCATTGGCTGAATATTCAAGGGCAAGTTATTCATCCTCACCGTGCCTCTGTTTTCTGATATATAAAATGGAGTAATAATCCCTCATTGTGTTTGTGTGAGGAGTAAAAGAAAGAATTTTGTAAAGCTACTTAGTACTTGCCATACAGAATAGTTATAATACAACAATTATTACTGTGATAATATGTAAATGCATCAAAAATTATATAACAAAATATTTTAAAATAGTGCTAAGATAGCCTAAGCACAGGATGTTTACCACTAAAAAAAGTATGGTTAAATGGCTGTTATGTGCCCAAACTTTAAGGGCTCATATAGTCTCTCTTGGTTTGTGCCTTCCCTTATCTTCCATCCTCGCCCCGTTGCTTGCTTCCTTTCTGTTATGGACCTTCACCGGCTCAGGTTCTGTCATTGAAAGAACCAAACAAACGTTTCCTTTGGGCTCACACTGCTCTTGCTGCCCTGCCTCGCAGCTGCCTGGCAGAGCCATGGGTGAAAAGACTAATGGGTGCTTGCTGCCTCCGTGTCCTCACTTTTCCCCCTGAACAGACCTTGGCTGTTTCTTCCTCAGCACTCTACTAAAATTGTTCACAGTTTTATTCTATTTGGCATTCGAAACTATTTTCTTCTCCTTATAACTCTTTCCTCATTTGATTTCTAGGTTATCTCTCCTGGCTTTCCTTTGATCTGTCTTGAGCTCTAGACTCATTTCTAGTTATATGCTTAGATAGTTATCTTTTCCCTGCTGTCATTAGTCACCTCAAATCTGGTTTCAGTGTTTTTTCGTCAGACTTGTGTCACTGTTGTATTTTCTGTCTTGGTGAATGGCGCCGCTCTCCAACCAGTTGCCACGTTGAAAATCTGGGCAGCGTCCTCCTTCTGTCCAGTCTTTACCATTAATCAACCATCAGGTCCAATCGATGCTGCCTCCTGAATTTCTTGCAGTTAGTTTCCTTCTGCCCAGCTGCTCTGCCACTGGGGTAATTCAGTTCCTCGTTCATCAGTTCCCCAACCATGTTATACTTCCTTACTGTCTCTCTAACATTATCATATCCCCTTCTTTCCATTATACCTTTTTTAGTATTTATTTTTTATTTATTTCTTTATCTCCTTGAGACCTCCTAATTTTTTGTGTGGATTTCTATGGTCTCGTAACTGTTGTAATAGTGCTCATTTCCATCCCTTTCCTTTTGAAAGTATCCTTCATACCATTGCTAGATTAATCATTTTAAAATGAAACACATAATACTACTTTCTTACTTAAAAATCGTCCAATTAAAAAGCATTTCCCCATTTTCCTCTAAGTTAAGAACCAGTTTTTTAAGGATGGTAGGTAAAGCCTTGGCCTCTGCCCGCTCTGCAGCCGTGCGCTGCCCTCTCTCCTTTGGCCAGACTGGCACTTGCAGGACGTTAGGTCCCTACGGCCGCCCTCCGCACAGTGTCACTTCTCTCTGCCTGCATTTCCTCCCATCTTTTTTCTGCACAGTCAAACCTGGCAACTTTTCCTCTGGGCTCCCTTAGCACCCCGTGCACCCCAAGATGATAAAATTGACCACACTCTATTATAGCTTGTCTGACTTTTTTACCAGATTATGAATTTTTTGAGATCAGCATGTTTAACTTTGATTTTGTATTTCCAGTGTCTAATACAATACTTTGTGATATAGGAGGTATAAAGTAAATGGTTAATGCATACATGTAAGTATTTTGAGTACATAAATTTTACTTGCACTTCTTAATAACTGGGAATGTTGAGGTAGACATGTCTATACTGTATATCACTAAATTTAGAAAAAGCTTGAAAGGAAGGAAGAACGTTCACTCCGTCACCAGTTAACAGCTTGAGTGCTAGCACGTGTTCAGTGTGGGTAAGACGCTGCATGAATGAAATCAAAAGAAATTAGAGGGAAGGACTGGTGTTATAATTTTCTTTTTCTTTGACAAAATGTTTCTTTAAATCCATTTTATACTCATAATTCATCATGTTTTATTTTTAGTCCACTTTAGTTTTCGGGAAACAGAATAGAGATCCTTTAGGTTAGCATCTAACATGCTAATTTTGAACCTTACTGAGTGTAGTATGGCACCGGTCCAACACAGTCTGTTAAAAATTTTCTTCTGGGTCAGATCTAAGTTGAGAAGAATGAGGTAACTTTAATGTGAACCCAGATTGTACTTCAGTCCTTCTCTCGAGTGATTTGCCAAATTCACAGTTCCATTTGTATCTGGAATCGGGGAAGCTGAGTTTAACATGGATTTTTGCCAATGATAGCAAATCTTGGCAAGGTAGTCTTGTTCTCTGTGCTTAATTATATAGTTTTATTATAAAGTTTTTCACATGTTTATTTGGAGGTGCCTTTCATATATACTTTATTCTGATGGTAGTTAATCATTTTCTGTCAAGTCTTCCTTCTTTCTGAGGAGGCCAGCTTACATTTTTATACCTCACCATTAGCGATTTGGGTCTGTGTCTTTGTTGGGTTTATACATTTTAAAGCTGTGCAGGTGTCTTGGGGGTCATTACATATGAATCTCTCCTTTTGGAAATTGAAAGTCATAGTGAGGCTGAGAGAAACCGAGTTGGTTATGTGTTAATTCATCCCACATTTGTTCAGCGACTGCCTCGATAGCATTTGAAGCACTGGGATATAGCAGTGAATGAAATAAGGTTTCAGCATTTTGGGTATTTCTATTACAGTGAGGGAGAGAATAAATTGCACACAAAAACCTGAACTAATTGGGTGCTGAAAACTGGTATGCAAGAAAAATAAAGCAGGATATTAACCTTTTTATTGGAGGTGGTGTTTGCAAGTGTCTTCTCCCATTTGGTTGGTTGCCTTTTTTGTTTTGTTGATGAAATACTGCCACGTGCAATAACACGGATGGATCTTGAGAATATCATGCTAAGCGAAATAAGTCAGATGGAAAAAGTCAAGAACCACGTGACTGCATTCACATGTGGCATATAAAACTGAACACAAATGAACAAATAATACAAACAAACAAAAGCTCATAGACCCAGACAAAGTATAGTGATTACCAGACAGCTATGGGAGTGGGGGAGGGTAGTAAAGGGCAAAGGGGTCAAATATATGGTGACGGAAAGAATTTGACTTTGGGCGGTAAACATACGATGCAGTATACAGATAATGCATTATAGAATTGTACGCTTGAAACCTGTATAATTTTATTAACCAGTGTCATCCCATACATTTATATATTTATATTTTTAAAATTAAGATCCCTTGGAGAAACAGTATTTGTTTTGAATAGGCCACCCCTCTCCCCATGCCAGAGTTCTTCAACTCTTTACCCTTCCACTCTTCAGGGAGCCCGCTAGTCAAGTATTCTCAGTGGTTTAATTTCCTGGTTCCAGAGGTGGCTGAGGAAGGCACCCTATCTTGAGCAGGGCCCCCTTAGCTGCCACCCACTGTGGCCCCGCGGCCCGCATCCTGGCAGCAGGGTGGCCGTAGTAACCACAAGCTGCCGCAGCCTCTGCAGTAGCCTCCATTACAGGTCCTCATCCCAGTAAAGTCAACAAAAGAAGAGAAAAATGAAGCAGGGTAGGCGGCATACAGAATGAGAAAATGTTTGATAACATGTATAGGATGGTCAAGAAAGACCTGTTTGGTAAGTTGTCGTTTAGTAGAGATCTATAGAAGGTAAGTAAATGGACCCACAGATTTCTGAAGTAAGGGTGTTCTAGTCGGAGGAAACGGACGCGGCGGTGTGTCCAGTGTTTGAGGAGCAGTGTGGAGGTGTCTGTGGCTGCAGCTGGGTGAGAAGGGGAGAGAAGTGGGAGATGAAGTCGACAGCAGAGGACTACCACATCCCTTAGAGCCTTGATCAACTGTGATGAGCCTTCAGCGTTTACTCTGAGTGAGACAGGAAGCCATTGGAGGGTTTTGGGCAGAGGAGTGATGTGGTCTGACCTATAATTTGAAAGTCTTATTCTTCCTTATTGAGAAGTGATCGTAGCAGGGTAAGGATGGAAGCAAGGTGAACGGTGAGGGGTTACTTCTTCAGTAGTCCAGGTGAGATGCTGGTGGCTTAGCCCAGAGTGGTAAAAGTGGAGGTGTTGAGAGGTGGTCAGATTCTGGGTATATTTTATATTTTGTATGATGTGTGTCATACAAAATCATGTCTCAATGAAGCTGTTATAACTAGTAAATGAAATTGGTCTCTTTATACGTGCTTTGGAGTTTTTCTCATGTAAATTCGTACAATGGAAAATATGTCCAGTTGTCCAGTTTAGGTAGACAGCATGAAGAATTAAATAAAAAAGCTGGAATTCAGACTGGAGAAATTTCTGTGTAAAGTTATTTAAAAAGTCTATATTATAAAGGAGAGAAAAAGTTCTGTGTACTAGATGTGAATATGGGAATACCGCTATAATAAAGATTGCCTGTATGGGAAAAAAATAACAAAATAACATTATTATCACCTCTGTTTTTTGATAGACTCTTAAGACCGGAGTCTAAGCCACATAGTTGTTCAAGGGTAGAGCTGGGGCATAACCTTTTTCTGTTTTCTTCCCCATCTTTTCTTCCTACATTCTGTATACTTACATTCTTTTATTCAAAAAACATTTATTGCGAGTGTGCTATGTACTAATCATTGTGCCTGGAACTAAGGGTACAAAAGATATCTGGAGCTCTGATCACTTGGACTTGGTGACTGGAATGACTGAAGTTTCGAGCTGGAGAGACTGTGCAGGTGGTAACGGGGAGAGAGGGACTCCGGGAGGAGCGCAGAGTTGGAGAGAGCAAGGAAATCTCTCCTTGTCCACAGGCTCTCGTGTGGTCTTCGTGTTTTCCTAGTGGCTAAACTGCTTCAAAGAATAGCTCGTACTCATTGCCTCTGCTGTATTAATGTACATATACTTTCTTTAGAATTATTTAAATTTTTCTTTGTATTTATTAGGGGTCATTTATTGCCAAATTAATGTCCTTATGTCAGTCCTCATCTTACCCACCAGTCCCCGAAGGCAGGACCTTTTTTTCTGTTTCTGTAAAGGGCCAGATAGTAAATATTTTAGTCTTTGCAAGTTATGTGGCCTCTGTCGCAGCCACTCAACTCTGCCATTTTAATTGAAACATTCACCTCTGCAGCCATAGACGAGGTATAAAAGATTGAACATAACTGTGTTCCAATAAAACTTTATTCACCAAAACAGATGGCTGGCCAGATTTGGCACGTGAGCCAAAATTTTGCTGATTCCTGCTCTAAAGCATTTAGTTTTTGTTTGTTTGTTTGCTGTGTGTGTGTGGGGGGGGTGAGTTTCTCTTCTTTGGTGCTAGTTTCCCCCCTTGTCTCTTATTTAATGGCACCTCTCCCTATAGTCACTTTTTAATGTGGTTCTGTTCATGACTACTTTCTCACTTTGTATTAAGACTTCTCTAAGGCTTTGAGATTGCAGGCCCTCTTTCCCCCTTCTCACAGGAAATAACTAAGGCTAAAGGATTCTCTTGATAGAATGCCTTCAACCTAGGAGACAGGTATGAGCTGATGTTTCCAGGGTAGATTCCTCACATCATCATTTTGTGGTCTTCAGTCTCCCACTTTTGCCTGCATGCCATCATGCCTACACTTCTAAAAAAGTGCCATTCTTAGCTGCTTTAGGTGTCTTTTTCTGTGGTTCATTGTCTGCCTGAGGAAAGATAGAGAAATGATGGGCTTCTCCCTAAGGAGACATACTTAAAAGGAGGTCTTTGTGGGAAAATGACTACAAATGCTTGTGTTTCTCCCTCAGAACCCTAAAATAGGAGTAAAAGCAAATTTCCTTGCCCCAAATTATCCTCTTCCACTCTACCTGGAATTTTGCAAAACACCATGGGAGGTTTATGCATAGGTAAGAGAGTTATCATTCATCATTGCCTTAATATGAAATGACTTGATCAGGCTGCCTTTGTATGATTAAACCGAGGCACACTCAACAGGAGAAGTTTCGATGTGTGGAAGAGAGAGAAGAGAGGTTAGGAAGGAGAGTGAAACATGGAATTTGGGGCTTTTTCTGGGAGGGTGGCCAGCAAACAGGTGGGGTTTTAGAGCTTGCAGAGGTGGGCTTGGGAGAGAGAAGAGAACTGGGAAGGTGCTCAGGACAAATGTCAGTTTGAAAATCTGCCTGTTTTTCAGATCTTTGCCCTTCTTTGCCACCTTTCTTTAGCTTTACCTATAAAGGTGAAGGCTTGTGTGTTTGGGGATGGGCGGGTGGGGGGCTGGGGACAAGGGAAGAGGGAAAAGGAAAAACCAGAGGAAGGTAGGTTGTCAGTAACCCGCAAATTAGTGGTAGGGCCCAGAGAGTTTGACTTCTCCAGCGATGGATGCACTGTTAGCTAGTGACAAAGTGGGGACTAGTTAGTCTGCTTTTCCTTTGTTTCATGTTTCCCTGTTGTGTTAATGAGAAGTAATTACTGAGTTCCAGTCTTAACAATCTTCTCAAGGTTTCGATTCTAAATTCTAAATTCCCATTTTTCCATCTTCTTATTTGCTTGGCTAAAATTCAACTGATCTTCAACTTCAGGCCATTTACTTCTTTCCCTCTCATTTTCTAGCTTGTTTGTTTCCTCATGGCTTCACTTCCTTAGCTGAGACTCGCCGCGTGCCTTGACCACATTCTTGTTTTTAGTCTAGAGAGACAGCAGGCTTTTGTGAGGCTTCTTTTGTTTGTACCCATTGACTGTTTCTGAGCATTGGCTTCTGCAGCTCCATGTCTGCGGTATATGAAGCAAAAGAAAACTCAGGAACTCACCACTGATGGTCCTGGGGTCTCAGGGTCCCTGACTGGTCTGCTTCCTTTCTACCTTTCAGAGTCTTAGGGTTTTTTTTTTTTAATACGTAATGCCCATGGTGTTTTAGTTGAACTCATTGGATGGAATAAGGTATATCTACTCCATCTTCCTGGAAGCAGAAATTACACATCGTTTTTAAAGAGCAGTGACTCTCAAGTTGATGGAATTTTAGGTAAAATACAAAACAGTGATATATGTAAATATGTCTATATATGTATAGCAAGGGAAACAGTTTGGTGGCGGTTGCCGAGAGCTGGCTGTTGAATTAGTTTTCATAGTTCCCTCCCTTCCTCTATTTATGAACTCTCAGTCTCTAAAAATAGTGTATTTTCACACTAGCCCCATAGTTATGGAGCTTTGGAAGTAAATACCATGAGTCCATATCCCTTGCTTCATATAGTGATTTTTGACCCTCTTAGACTCATCTAGAGAGTTTTAAAACAATATACCTACATTCCCTCCAGATCAGATTCTTTGTGCTAGGTCCAGGGGATTAGTAATTTTACAAGGTCCCTATGTGATTATGACCTAATATGTAGCCAGCCTTGAGAACCATTGGCTAAGTATTTGGAATTGGTAGTTACTTGTAAACTTCATTTTCTTAAAGAATATGGAGCCAGAAACTGATAATTTTGGGTAGGCTCTGATGAGTTATTTATTGATTTATTTGGCTCTCATATTTGACCCAGGCAGTAGATGAAAGCATTCTTTTCTCTAGGCAAGAATGACGGACAGTTTTTTTTTCTCTGAAGTTTCCCATTTAATTCCTAAGTTTTCAAACTAAATTCCTGAGATGTGTTATTTCTTTCTGATAATAGACTTTCTACATTTTCAGTAGTGTCTTTTTTGTTCTTCACGTATCCTTTGTTGATAATTAATTTTAGGTTTTTTAAGTGTGATTTATATTGATTTTATTAGGTAGTATCTTTTTTCTTGTTGTTAAGTTGGTTTGTAGTGGGCATAGTACTGTTCTCAGCCCAGAGCCTCATACACTGTGTGACACTCTTGTTGCCTTGGGACTAGCTTGTTTCATCCTAGTTCAGTCATGTGAGTCCTGTGGTGACCTTTGCCTGTTTAGCTTTAACCTAGTTTTTAGAATCATTTTGGGTTCCTAGGCCTTTGGGTAAGCGTCTGCCTTAGCTTCGTGATCACCATTAGGTAAGACTGAGGATTAAGTGACATGTTTATAGTTGGTATTACCCTTTTACATTTTCTACATTTTGATTATTTGATTAACTATCATGTAGATTCTATGATAACCCCGTCTTTACACTTTGGTGATAAATTGTGACATTATTTTGTCACTCTATTCAGGGTGATTTTTATGCCAAATGGTAATTGTAAGGTTTCTTCAAGAAGCACACATTTTATGCCAAGTTGCCTTATTCACAAACTAAGAGCTGTGTGCCAGGTGTGCTCGTTGCTGTAGACGACCCCTGTCTTTAATGCCCCTGGTGCTTCCAGTTTCTTTCCCTCTCTCCCTCCCTCCCTCCTTCCTTCCCCCCTCCCTCCATCTCTCCATCTTCCTCCCTCCCCCTCCTTACTCCCTTCCTTCTCTGGTGGAAATTGATTGCTTTTCATTGATTTCTCAGATCTTTTGAGCCAGTTATGACTCATCCCTCTTCTGTTTCCAAAATTTTATTAGACCGTCCCGTATATGCCACTATCCCTCTCTCTTTGGAGTTTAAGCCTTTAAAAATTTTTAACTGTCCTTTAGTAGGCTTTTTGGAATGGAATTGAGGTTAATTAGTATGATCATGTCACCATATTTAACTTGGGGAATTTATGTCAACACTCTCAATATAAATTTAGATTTTACTGTTGCACAAGTAACACTGCTTAATGCTCTGGGGGATGCAAACTTGGTAGACACTGTATCTTGAGGGAATTTCTGTGTTAGCTAGGGCATTTAGAGTGAGTTTACAACTAGTCAGAGTACAAGTTAAAATACGGAAGATGCTGAAATTGAGTATATGGAGTGGTAATATTTGCTTTATATGATCTAGAACAGTGGTTCCCAATGTCAGCTGCACAGTAGAATTACTTGGGAGACATAAAAAATACCATGCCTGGCCCTGGCCGGGTGGCTAAGTTGGTTGGAGCGTCGCCCTGTACACCAGAAGGTCACAGGTTTGATACCTGGTCAGGGCACATACCTAGGTTATGGGTTTTTTCCCCAGTCAGGGTGCATATTTCTTTCTCTCTCTCTCCCTCTCTCTGAAATCATTAAACATATCCTTGGGTAAGGATTAAAAAAAAATACTGTACCTGGTCCTCACCTCAGATCAATTGAATCATAGTCTTCTGTGGTTGGTTAAGTTCTGCAGGTTCTAAACCTCTTTTGAGATGACTTGATTAAATCTTTGAGTGGTTCCTTTCTTTAAGGGCCAGTAAGATGCTCCGGTCTTACCTTGTAATGTCCCCACCCCATACCTGAAACAAGTCACTTTCCTCCATAGTACCCATGGTATTTCAGAGCTCACACCTTTGGGTATGCTACTCTGTTTTCTGTGCCTCTCTAACTCAGTCATTCTTCAGGACTAAGCTCAAGTCTAATTTTTCTTTCGACATCATTTTGAGTTGAGCCATAATGCCCATTGTTCATTTCTATTTTAGCATTTACACTGTTCTATTGAAATGATCTGGTTTGCGTTGTCCTGTCCCATTAGAGTCTAAGCTTTCTGAAGAAATTCTTTTGTGGGTATGGATACACTTTATGTTCTCAGAAAAGGTAGTTGAACTGCCCACACATAGGAATTCTAACTGGGGGGATCTGAGAGTGGAATGGAAAAGTACCTTAAGTGCTGACTCATGTTCACTTTTGATTTCTCCCTGTTCCATGGATATTTTTGAATTGTCTTAAAGGACATTAGGTTTCAGTTATGATAGATGGTTGATTTAACTGGATGCAATCAAAGGTACTAGGGTCTGAATGGTGCCTGCGTGAGAGGTGGCCGTAGGGGCAGACTAGGACAGGCAGCAACTTAAGCAGTGCTTTCAAATGAAGCCTTTGTTCAGTTAAATACAGTTTTTAGAAGTTGAATGTATACTGGCTTTTATAATAATTCTTTTTTGATCCTCGCCTGAGGATATGTTTATTGATTTTAGAGAGATTGGAAGGGAGAGGTGTCGGGGTGGGGGGAGAGAGAGAGAATGTGAGAGAGAGACAGACATACAAATGTGAGAGAGAAGCATCAATAGGTTGCCCTCCATTCATGCCGTGACTGGTGGTCTGACCCGCAACCTAGGTATGTGCCCTGCTGGGGATTGAACCCACAACCTTTTGGTGTATGGGACAATGCTCCAACCAACTGAGCCACCTGGCCAGGGCCAGGCACAGTATTTTTTATGTCTCCCAAGTAGGTCCAATGTGTAATTTTTATGGGAGTAAATGTTCTGTACTGTTATTTTATTTCCTAATTTTCACTAAGTATTTTACATGTATAATAACCTATATAAAGTTCTGAACAGCCCTGTGAGGTAGGTACTGTTATTATTCCCATGTTTCCAATGTGTAAAGAGGGCATAGAATTAAAATAGGTTAGATTGCTGCTCCTAATGGGGACACTATTATATTGTACCCATTGCCATTCGGAGCTGGCTCGAACCTTTCTCTTTTTCACTTAGTTCTGCCAGGGCACCAGCTGCACCCCACCTTTTAATTTGGTTCACAGGAGGGCACATTGGCCTTTATTGGCCAGACTAATGATTACTGAAGGTCCCGTAACTGGAGCTGGAGTGAATTGTGAGGTCTTGCTTGCAATACTTTAACCCTGTGCTTATATGTGGAAGCTGCAGTCTAAGAGTAGGGTCCACTCCGGATTTTAGTATTCTCTTCAAAAGCTCGATTTCAAATTTGCTTTTGAGGGAGTGATGTTGTAAATTTAGATTTGTATTTTTATATTGACATCTAGTAGGCCTTTTACGCTTGATCTTAGCCAAAAGGCCGAGAAGCGATTGGTAGGCCTTTTGACATCTTCCCCTCTCCTCCACATCCATCTCCTTTCTAATGAACAATATCATACTTGTCTAGCTAGTATTTAATGCCTAGATTGCTAGGAAGTCACAGTGCCAGAGTCTTTTAGACCCAAGAAGGAACCTGAAAAATATCAAGTCCAACTTCCTCACGTACGTGAAAACACTGAGGCTGCACAGTCAGTCAGAGCGTGATGTGGGACTTTGGCCTGTTTTTCTGGCCTGGGCCCGGTGTTGATTTATTCCATTGTACTGTTTGCTGTTACTTGTAGTAGTCTTTTAATAATACTGTTACTATGCATTCTTTTCAGAAATTATGTATTTTTATTTGACTTAGCAAACATAATAGGCAGCAAGCTTTACTATCAGGAAACAGCTACATTTGCTTAGTTCTCTGCAGTTTTTTAAAGTGCTTTCTCATCTTTTATCTCATTTATTTGTTAGGCAGATAACCTTTTGTGTGTATACCTGAGGTTCTGGAATAGTGGCATGGATTGCTTTGTTATTCTGGCATATTCATTGCTTCTGGACATTCACAAATCCAGCCACCTTAGCTTCAGACGAATGTGTTGACTCCCTCCACTGAGACTGTAAAGTTCAGGCATTGTAGTTTCCCAGCTTTCAGCCCTTTCCACATCTTCCGGGTGCTCCTGGAGTCTAAGGCATGAAATTCCAGGCATGAAGATAATTCCTCCTTTGAGGCACTTATATTTCTTGGCTTCTTAAGACTACTTGTGATCAGGCAAGTTCTTTTTAAAACTTAATCAGAGGTTCAATATGTAGTTAAGCAACACATTGTGTAAAAACAAACGCAAGGACAATCGTGTCGTTTATTGTACTAACATTCTTCAATCAAAATGGTGTTAGAGATAAGATAAATTATATGGCTGTTATGTGTGTTCATGCCTTTTGGTTGGTGGCAAGGATGGGAGTGAATTGTTGGTCTAAGGCTAGCCACTGATTGCCAGAACTTTCTACAGCAGAGGCCTGTTACCTAATCAGCTCGTACAAAAACACGGAGGTTCTTCAGAGGATCTCCTCTGATTCGTGATTAGGTTAAACCAGTTGGACAAAGTCAAGTCTGTGACAAAATCTGTCAGTTTGTTATTGATGATCTAACGTAAAGAAATGGAAATAAAGGGTATAGTGGTTTTCCTGGAGACTTTAAAGTCTACATTTTGTAGCTGGATGCAGTTTAGTGCTTGTTTGAGAATAAGATGTGAGCATTTTAGGATCATTTTATGGTAGTACTGGGTAAATAAGAGTTGGAGTTAAGCTTTTTATCCTTGGGTTTGTAATAGCTACTGCTGAGGTGAGCCTTATATGTTGAGATTATCCTAAGATAAGGCTGCAACTCATTGTCTCAAAGTTCAAAGGAGAGCATTAGCTTCAAGGACATAAATCACTGAGTTGTTATCCATCAATTTGTAACAGAAGTGCAGACGAACAACATTTATCTAGACAATCTAGTATCATTTACTGCAGTTTGAGGTCAGTCTATATAGCGGCTTATGCAGGTGCTTTGAACTGTTTTGCAAAGATGAGAGTTCAAATTTATTTTTATTCTTTAATTTGACATAGCAGATGATTTTGTATGCCTTTTCAAGCAGCCAACATTAACCCCTTTTTCTCCCATTCTTAAAGCCAGATTAGGTTCTGCTTCAACTATGGAGCTGTATGAAGTTAATTAGGTTATTTACAGAAGAGTTTTATTTTCTAGCACTCTTTTTATTTATTTTTGCTATGTGTTCCATATGTGTTAGTCACCACCCCCCCAAAGCTGGCCTAAAGTATCTTATTTTAAAGTCTGTAATAGTAGGGCTTACATAGTTAGATACTTAAGGGGGCCATCAAGGAGAACATACATCCTGGGTACAATCAGTCTAATTCCTGCAGATTCTTACCTTGTGGGAATATTAGCTTGATGTTACCCAAACAAAATATATCCACTAACACCATTTGGCCTGTGGCTTATGAGTTTGCTACTTCTTTGTTAGAACGTAGTTCTGGACACACAGGAAATACTTGATATGTACTTCTCATTTGATAGATGCTTATTGTGTCATAAAATTGGCTTCACTGCTTTTGAAGGACTATCTTAGATGTAATAAGGTGTGTAAGAAAGTTCTTTTCCATTAAAGGAGTTTCCCTTTTTGAAAGAAGATGCATACAGAACTAAACAGATTAGCTCTTATCCTAGAATCAAAAGACTTGAATATTGAATCTTCTCTGCTTTGTTAGAATACCCTGAGAGCCTTTTGCAGTGAGGGTGTCTTTTTTATTTCTTGAATTCTGCAGTAATCTTTGTTCTTTTTCCACCCCTCTCAAGCAAGGTTGTTAGGATGTACTCTTGGCTCTTCCTTTGTAGTACCTCACACCCAACTGTTTCCATTTCATTCCTGTAGATACTGTCTGAGTTGAACCCTTTATTAGTTATCTTGGGACATCTACACTAGACCAGCTGCCTTCTCTGTCCCATATTTAGAGGATGTCTAGGCTTTTGTTTGTTTGTTTTTTTGAATCTACCTCTTGGGTATAGACAAACTCTGATTAACAGCAAAAAACAAAAACAACAAGCAAAAACACATACACACATCCTAGGGAAAAAAAAAAAAAAACCCTTTCAGTTGTGTACTTTCTTGCTGACCAAACTGTGTGTCTTCTGTTCCCCTTAGATGTTACCATTCCCTAGTCCCGCACAGGGTAATCATCAGCTTGTTCCGTGCTCCTCCCAACAGCCCTATTCTATGCACTTGCTCTTCCTCATGCTATTTCTTAAGGGAAATGACCTCTCCTCTTTATGCCTACTATCATTTCTTCTATTGTTGTACTATTCTTTCATTGTTTTACTGTTCTTTGATTACCAGACTGGGTTGGGTAGTGACTGTATTTTCTGCTGCATCTTTGAACTCCTAACATAGTGCCTAATAGGACTTATTGAAAAGACTGTATGTTTTCTCGACTGGATAGTCTTTATTTTACTCATATTTGATTGAATAATCTTCAACTATATTGACTGTCACAGTTGTGAGGTGTTTCTTCTCACTGTTTTAGGGCAGAAATCTTGCTTATGCTTTCTTCCCCACTTGGAAAAAAGAGAGGACCTGGGAAAACCTGTAAATTGAAAACAGAATCTTCATTTATCATTTCTTTATCCTCTTAGTAGCTATTTGTTTAGATTTAGTAACCTACTTTGTACTTCACCTTCTTGCTTCTTGAAACGTGGTATAAATAGATGCTTTAGAAAGCTTTGCTAATTTTTTAAATGAAGGCTGTCTTGTAGGCCTGAAATACTGTTTTTTTTTAATGTCAAATTATTTTCTAATCAGTTTTTTATTTAGAGAATACTGAAAGCTTTTATTTTTAAAGTTTACTTATTTTTATTTTTTTAATTGCATTTTTTTATTGTTCAAGTGTAGTTGTCTCCATTTCCCCAAAAAATTCCTCCCCATCCCCGCAACCCCCACCGAAATACAGTTTTTAAGTCACTTAGCCCCTCTGGGCTTTGATTTCTTTTCTGTTGAATGACAAGGTTGAGCCAAATGATCTGTTCTATATCTTTACCATGCAAATTATCTCATTCTAAGAACTTATGAATTACTTTTGAACAATTATTACAAATCTAATGGAGAGTAGAATAATTTTATTATATCAAAGGAATACATAAAAATTGGTATCTCCCAAAATATTTTGTCTACAATTTTGATGTTTTCTCCATATATGAACAGAAGTTTTAAACATAAGTGTGGTTAGTTTCTTGTAATGGTAAAAATTGTTTCTAAGGATTATTGTAGTTTGTAGTATGACCTCTTTAATTTTCTTTATGCATTAAGGAGAAGGGACGGACATAAGTTCATGTACATGAAACTTGCTTGCACATGAAGAGAGAAGATTACTAAAAGCCAGGTGGAAAAAATGAGTATAGAACACAGACAGACACCTCTCTTGGAAAGTCAGAGATTCTCTGGTTTAGAAAGGGAGTTTTTATGTGTTTCAACCCCGAATACATCTTTGTGAGGCCCATATTTGTAGGCCTCACGTGCACATATTAACATTGCCAAAAAGCCATTTTTCCTCATCTCACATCTTGTTTCAATTGTGTAATTATATAAACTTACCTATTAAACTGCAGTTAATTGTAACATGGCTGCATTCATTTTACTTTGTAAAATTTTTGTCATTGTTATATCTGCCTCTTGTCTTTTTTGTAATATTATGTGGAAATGAAAATGATAATAGCTAGTATTTATTGAGTGTTTGATACATTTGGTTTAAATTTATTGTTTTCATTGTCTTTCATAACTTTTCAAAGAGAATGATGTTTTAGTGATGGTATTTTATCAGGGAGTATTCTAGATACCCATGAGAAAAGCTAATTCGTTACATACAGTGATTTGCTAAGAACATTAGGGATTGATTCTCATGGTTGAAAGAAGGGTGACTTGACAGCTAGGAGGACAGGGATGATGGAAACGTTTGAGAGCTTTCGGATTGCGAACTTTCTGGATGTAATGTCATTAGTACTAAATTAGTAATACTAAGCTAAATCGTTAGTAATAAATCAAAGTGGTGTATTAGCTTTAAAACTTTTTATTTGGAACCCTGACTCGTATTCAGAAAGAGGAAAAACATGTCTTGGCTCTATCAAATATTATTTCGAATAACAGCAGTAATTTTACTTATATGTAAATATTCTGGATTGCAGAAGCAAGTCGGACCACCGCTAGCCATTTTGAGCAGCGGTCCTTCTCTAACACTGAAATAGGGACTACATCTGGCATGCAGTGGCAGGACTGGAGGGGGATGTATCTGTTTAACTGGACAATGTCCTCAGTTTGGTAAAAGGGTTAGAAATGCAATCGTCTTTGGAGACTGATTAAAAATAATAGATAAAATAAAGAATGATGTGCTCAATGAGCTACAATTCAAATAGAGGAAATTTAATGGGAAATGATTACATTAGTAGCAGATGGACTTGCTTCCTGAATGCAATCTTACTGGAAATCCTAGAACCACTTAAATTTGTTTTTCAGATTTAGAGGCTGATAGAGAGATAGATAAAGAGATTTGTTTATTTGGTGTGCTATTGTGATTCTTACTCTGTCTTTTGGATATTTCATTTTTATTAGGCTATTTTTATGATTCCCACAAATCCACCACCAACATTCAGGAAGCCAGAACTCTGGTCTGATGATTTCACCGATTTTGTTAAAAAGTGCCTAGTGAAGAATCCTGAGCAGAGAGCTACTGCAACACAACTTTTACAGGTCAGTGCTTGTGCCTCTAAGGGAAGAATATTTTCTTTTTACCTTTTAGCTTTCTGACATTAACTAGGGTTACTGTGAGTTTCCTTAACTGATTTCTAAAGGCATAAACCTCCCAGGAAATACGGGTTGATCCATAGACACCCATACTCACCCCTCCATTCTTCTTCTGTATGTTCTCTGTGTCTCATTTTCTTCCTGTTCCAAGTTCAGCATTCTCTTTTCCCGTTCTTATGTTTTGGTGTTTTGTTTTTTCTTTTGGTTGTTGTCAACTCTTTCCCCCTAAAGTTGTTTGGAAACAGAACTCCAAAGCATTCTCATTTCAGAAATGAACTCTTCCCTCTGTTGTTACTGTTTCTCATGTTTTATTCCGGATGTGTTATCCTTTGACTCAGCGTTTCTTCTTGGTTTTCTGCTCTACTTTAAGATGTGTAAATAGATTCCTGAGCTCTTTGAAAAGATTATATATTGTAAATATGGGTTACAAGATTACCTAAATGAAGAGCTTCAGTATCCCTGCTACAAATAGACTTTGTATCTAGAGTGTCAGGAAGTTTTTTAATCTGCTTAAAATATAGTGCAAATCAAAATAATACTTCAGTGAGTATTTGCAGGTCTTCATTTTTCCAACAGAATTGGCTGAGACCTTTGAGCTAATAATAAATGTGTCTCACATTAGCAGAACTTGGTATTTGGAAAATAATTATTTTTATTAAATGACAAAATGATTCAAAACATGGTGCTTAGAAAAAGTGATCTTTTTCCAAAGTATTATTTAAACAAAAGTATTTCTTGAGGGGTATCAGAAACAGGCTCTTTAAGCATAATGTTCATTGCTATGAAAATACAACTTAGTACTCATTCTCCATGGAAAGCAATTTAGCAACATCTATCTAAAATAAATTGTCAAATATTCTTTGACCCAGTAATTACACTTGTAGAAACTTACTCTACAGAAAAACTTAACCATGTATGAAATAAAATATGTATAAAAATATTCATAGGACATTTTAATGGCAAGAGATTGGAAACCACATAAATAACTGTCAACAAGTTGGTAACAAATTAAGGTCCATGAAAATGAGTGATTGACAAAACACACACACCTGTACATATGTACATGCACACATGCATGTGTCAGTGCTTACTGTGGAGTAGCTGTGCAAAAATAAGCAAGAAACTGACCCCTAGAGAAGGTAACCTACTGACTGAGAAGCAGGAGTGGAATCAAAACTTTTTGCTGAAGGCTGTTTTTGAGCCTTTTGAGTTTCTTGTTACATGCAAATGCTGTCTTTCAAGAATTAATTCATTGAAACACTTATTTTGAAATATTGTCATCATGTCAAAGGAATTTTGAACACATAAATCAAAGGCCTATTGGTATTGTTATTGTATTGAATATCCAAATGATTCAACCCAAAAGAAGGCAAGAAAGGAGAGAAGGGGAAAAAAAACAAAAAGTGAGACAAATCGCATAAAATATGATGGTGAAAATAAATCCAAACATATCTGATAACTGATTTTTGGATGCTTTAACAGTGTTTCTTTCTAGTCTTTCTTGCATAATCTTTTCTAATCTTTCTAAGAAAAGAAATTCTTCAGTTTTTAACTTAAAGTTTTTAGGATTGAAAAGCATGTAAGCAGTATTCTAGTATAACCCCCTAGTTTTGTGGGTGAGGACACAGAAGCCCACAAAGGTTCCATGACACTGAAGATTACACAGTGATTAAGTCATTGTTCACATTTATTCCATTTAGCCCTAGTCCCAGTCCTCATCCTTTCTCTACTCTGCTTTCTGCCCAGAAGGTGGCCTGAATAGACATTTAACAAGCTCTGTTATTCTCAGGCTTTGAGTTGGGCTTGACCCAAGCAGCCTTCTTTTTGATATAAAGGGCAAACGATGCTTCCTATTTTATGTCACTTATGTGTAGTGCTTATGAGCCAATATTTACTGTCTTGCTTTTTAAAAAAAAAAAAATTGTCCTATTTTTGATCATTCAACGCCCTCTGTTACAATTTGGTGTTCTTGTCTGGCTTCATAATTGACCCGTTGCCACCTCCCACTTTTTTCTGTATAAGTACTGAAATAATAGACTAGTCGTTTCTTACACAGACCATGCTTTTTCAATCCTCTGTACCTCTTCTCATGCTGCCCCCCCCACCATGTTTACCAGTTTGAAGACTCCCCTTCACCCACAGACTCCTCCTTAATCATTGTCTTTGCTTCTAATGCAGATACGGCGCTCCTTCAGAAAGCCTTCCCTTCATCTCTGTTTACGGTAGTTGTTCCTGTATGTTCCAGTAAGCACCCTGGACATATTATTCACCATATTAGACAGAATAGCTTAGTTCTCTGTCATGGTCCTGGATTGTAATTGACTCACAATTAGGGGGCTGTGCCTTTTGGGAGGGGACTACTTTTGCACTCCTAGTATTCATTGCTTATAATACTTTGTGAATTGAATTCAAAATTTAGCACAACAAACTTCTGACTTAAAAAGACTTTTTTAGATAGGATAGTTAGCTTTACTCTCATTAGAGTCTCATTAGACTCATTACAGTCTTACTTTGCCGGACTCTTAGAAGCCAGTCCGTCTCTTAAAGGAGTTTTTGTGTGTCTTGTATGTTATGAGTTAAATTACGGTATAACTCTCAGCAGACAATCTTTCTATTAAGTTTTAGTGGACACATGTCTGTAGCCTACATGTACAGATTATACCATATTGATTGGTAGAGCATGATAAATGCCAAGTTTTTTTAATAGTGTTTTATTTCCTATGGCACAAGATAGATAATTGTGTACATTCAAAATAATCAGACTGAAAAGATCCTTTGAGATTGTTCAGTTGAACTCTTAGTAGTTTTTAAAAGATGAGGAAATTGAAACCCCAGAGATATTTAAAGGATCAGGTTCAAGTTTAGCCTAGTGGCGGCAGAGGTCCTGATCTGAAGGGGATCCTTATACTGCCTGTGGACAGTTTAGAACCCGAAAGTCAGCTGCTGCCCAGGCTGGCCTGCTGTAAGAATGTTCAGTGGACCGAGATCTGCTATTCTCTGGGCTGACCCTGTGTGTGGCTCAGACAGCTGGTGTCGTGGGTTACTCTGTGAGTTCCCATGGTGTGTGACTCACTCGTCATCTTACCCACTCAGATGAGGAGTGGAAACTTGATCTCACTTGTCATCCCTCTCATTTATCATCTAATTATCTTAAATACTTTTTCTTTTCATACACTGATATCCATATCAAATGCTGTGATAGTATTTGCTTGAACCTTTAAACATTTGAGAAAACTAAAGAAACTAAGGGAAATCTATTGTATTTGCCCTGTTTTGCTCTTGGTCTCTTTCTTCCAATGTTCCTAAGTTCCTTCTTTTATTACTTCCCTTCTGTTTAGAGGACTTCTTTATATTCTTTTAGGATAGGTCTGTGTAACAAATTCTCTTAATTTTCCTTCATCTGAGAATGTCTTTATTCCTCTTTATTCCTGAAGGACATTATCACTGGCTATAGAATTCTTAGTTGGTAGTTCTTTTCTTTCAGCACTTAAATGTTTGACACTTCCTCCTCAGATCCATGGTTTCTTAAGAGAAATCTATTGACATCTGAATTGTTTTAGTCCTTGTTCTTTTCAAGATTCTTTTCTCTGTCTTAATTTTCAGAGATTTAATTATCATGTGTCTTAGTATGGATTTCTTTAGATATATTCTCTTTGGGATTTGTTCAGTTTCTTGAATCGGTAGGTTTATATCTTGCCAATTCGTGGGAAGTCTTCGGCCATTATTTTTTCAAACACTTTTTTTAGCCCTACTCTCTTTCTCTTCTCCTCTTATGACTTTGTTGATGCAAATGTTAGATCTTTTGTTTTAGTTGTCTAAAACAAAACAACTTAAGTTGTCTCTTTAGTTGTCTTTAGTTTAGAGAACCTTCAGATCTCTGAGGTTCTGTTCATTTTTATTCCAGTCTGGTTTCTTTTTGGTGTATTTTGAGTACCTTCTATGTTCTGTATTCCAGTTCACTGATTCTTTCCTCTGTCCTCATTCTGCTCTTAGCCCCATTGATCATATTTTTAATTTTGGTAATTTCTTAGTTCTAAAATTTCCATTTGTTTATTTTTCTATTTTTTTCTCTTTCTTTGTTCAGATGGTCTGATTTTTATTTTTTACAAGCATGCTTGTAATTGCTTATTGAAACGTTTTTATGATGGCTGCTTTAAAATCTTTGTCAGATAGTTCTGATTTCTGTGTTATCTTGATGTTGGTGCCTATTTATTATCTCTCCCAGTTGAGATTTTCCTGCTTCTTGATATGGGGAGTGATTTTCATTTGAACCCTAGATATTTTCAATATTATATTATGAGACTCTGAATCTAATAGATACTGTTATAACAGGCGTCCTCTGACAATATTTCAGTGGGGGAAAGGGGCACCACCTAGTTTCTGCCAGCTAGCAGAAGTCCAGGTCCCCGGCTTGGTCTCCTTTGACATGTATGGTAATGAGGGGTTTCTTATTACAACTGGACAGGGGTGAGAGCTCAGACTCTCAAGAGGCCTTTAGTGGCACTACAGGGCCTCATTATAGCTGGGTGAAGATGAAAGTTCTGATCCTACTAGGTCTCCTCTCATTCCGCTCTAGCTGGGAGGGGGCTAGAGGGTATAAGCCCAGGCTCCCACGTAGTTTCTGCCAACACTCCCTGCTGGAGGAGGGAGGGGGCCCTTTATTCTGCTGGTGGAGATGCATGTCCTAGCTCAACCCTTGGTCTTCTCTGGCACCAACTCAGTAGAAGGATTGAATAACTTCCAAAGGGTGGAAGTATAGATTCCCCACTCAGCCATTGCTGGCAGGGTTGGGGCCAATATGTTCTCTGTGGTGTCAGGCTGGCGTAGGATGGTTCGTGTCTAGAAGTTTTGTCTCACTAGTTGTCCCTCTCCTGATCTTTTTGATCAAGAGCAGGCTTTTGTAGGGGCGGTTTTAATTGGTGTCCCCTGGTGTTTCTGGGTTGCTGGCTTCTCCAGTACCCAGTCTGGGATAAATGAGATAAAAAGAAAACCCATGGAACTCACAGTGATGTACTTCCTCAAGTCCCCCAGTCCCTAACCAGTGTGCTGCCTTCTTTCTGTTTTTCAGAATCGCCCTGTGTTTGTTTTGTATATAATGTTCAGGGGGGTTAGCTGCACTTTAATGGAGAGGTACAGGAAAAAGTATGACACCTCAATCTGCTGGGAAACGTTAAGTCTCTTCTTTAGATTATTTCAAATTTTTGTTTCCTCTGAAGTTTTTGAATAAATCATTAATTTGAACTCTGTCAATTTAGACATTGATAATTTAGAACATGAACAAAATTTAAGGGGAACTGTTTCAAATTTTAAAAGAATAAATTATCCAGTGACCCTAATTTTTAAAATACATGATCAAGATTGTGGTTAAGTTGATTTGGGATATTTTTAATTTTTTTTTATTCAGGTGATTTCAGAATGCTCACCCTATTTTAGTTTAGATTTTACTGTAGATTCATTTAGAAATAGTGAAAATTCATTGCCTTTAAGAATTTGGTGTGTTAATCTTTTTCTTATTGATATTCTTATAAAAAACTTCATTTAGTCACCCTCTGCCTGACATAAATGTTACAGATGTAGATTTTAGTGTATTCATTTTTTATTGTCATTCATACGTACTTAAGTTGTATGTATTTATACTGGCTTGTTGTTTCTTTTGTTTTTGTGGCATTGGGTTAAATATGAACATTCTCCTACTTATTTTTAAACTTTAATTTTTTAATCTATCTGGATTTTATTTTGGTATTAAAGGTCTAGTTTAATATCCCCCTTATATTATTTTAACACCAGTTTTTATTTGAGTAATTTTTCTCTCAATGATTGGAAATGCTATTTTATAATATGCCAGTTTATTTTGTGCATTATATTCTATTTTTGGGCATTATATTATTTTATTGTTCTTTCTATTCCTATACTGGGGCCACATGCTTTGATAGGCATTAAACAAAAATATATAACTTTTGTTAATTTATTTTCTGTTAATTGAATCTGATTATATTATTGAGATTTTTATCTTTATTTTTACCTATTTTACCTCCCAGTGACTAGAAAAGGAATATTACTTTTTTTATGGTTTATTAGATCAACTTCTTGTATCTCCATAGTTTCTCTTACATATCATAAGGCTATATTAGTATACCTAGTTTACAACTATACCTTTATATTATATCCCTTATTCATATTAAATAACATTCTTCATTTACTTTTCTTTGCCTTCAGTCCTACTTTTTAAATTGTGTTATTCTTGGTATCTTTTTATGTTTGACTAAGATTTCATTGCTTGTCTTTGACTTTTATCCCCGGTTCTTTTCAATATGCCTCTTGGGGAAACATGAGTTGGATTTATTTAAGTGTATCTCATGTAGAAAGCATGCAGTTGAACTTATCTTATGAACTAAGTGTCTTTTATGAACTAAAATATTACTTAATCTATTGAAATTCAACCCATTTATTTACATTTGTATATGCTAATAACATTTTAAAAGTAATTAATTTTTTTTGGCCAACTCGTTTTCTCTGGTTTTGTTCTATTTTTTTATGCTGCTTTGTATTTTTTAATTTTATCACTTGCTATTTTAAAAATGACTTTAAGCTATTCTTTAAGAATCTGCCAGTATGTCTGATAGTACTTCTCTCCTGACTCTCAGGAATGCTCAAATACTATGGCCTTGTTCTTCAAGTAGCCTTTTAACTTTGTTAGCCAGTTCCTCTTTCTTGGTCAGATAACATCTGTTCTGTCATGGTTATGTAGAGGGAAAAAACACAACTACAAATGAAATCAGACATTGAGATTTTGAGACTAAGTACGTTAAGCTCTGTAGATTAATGATAGCAAACACTGGGTAGTCAGTTCACAATTAATTGCATGAAAGTAAGTTTGCAGTAGACTGGATGGACCATGTATGTATTGGGGCCTTTCTTACAGGTAAAACTGTGGCTTGGAGGATTGCCTCATAGTTTTTCCTGAAAAGATAAAGTATAATACAACTTGAGATTTCTGTGATCTTTAAAAGAGACATGATTCTGTTGGGTCCCAGTGTTTGCAGTGTTGGTCTTCTACTCTCAATATGTAGTCACTAATTCCTTCGGAAGAGTACTTTTCATCAGATTCACTTTTCTCAATTGTGGCAGCTGTTTTATTTTAAAATCCAGGTTCTTAATAGTTCATACTTTATTATTACCATTCCTCCTCACTCTTATTTAATTTCTTTCTACATTCTAGTGCAAGGTTATGCTATCAGAGGCATTCTTTGCCTTACATTAGTCTCTTGTTTATGTAATTAAAGTGGCTCCCAGACAAAATTCAGGCATGTCATCCTAAGCATGTCCCTTCCTGCCCCACTGTTGCTTGTTCTCATCTCTGAACTCACAGAACACCATTTCTCTAAGTAGTATTTCTGTCTTGGCATGGCGGATTTTTCTGCTGGGTTCTGACACACATTCCCCATCGTGGTGTGCTTGTTCATACCGTTCATACTTTAACTGCCCCTAAAATGGTCTGTTCTATATGAGGCATCTGAGATGGCCTCACTTGTTCTTCCACTTTCACATCTCTCAATCATGTAGGCTGTGCTAAACCGTCATAAATGTAATTTATATGCCACATTGTAATTTTTTGTATGTGTTTGTGTTTTATTCTTTATTCTAGATAAGTTCTTTAAGGGCAAAGAACATGTCCTCAATTGGTTTTTATTTTGGAGGGGGGGAGGTAGCTTTCCAACAATATTTCTCAAAAATTATCAGGGTAGGACTGGAGTTTCTTCCTTGTTTTTTCACCATTCTCCAGGGCACTCTCTTTGTCTGTTTTCCAGATAAGTAGAAAGATTAGAAGTAATGGAAGAATGCACATGCAATGTTTTTGTTTTATTTTTAAGATTTCATTTATTTAGAGCGAGGAGAAGGGACAAATAAAGACAGAAACATTGATGTGTGGGAGAAACATTGATCTATTGCCTTTGACATGCCCGCAATTGGGGACCTGGCCCGCACCCAGGCATGTGCCCTGACTGAGAATGGAACCGGCAACCCTTTGGTTCACAGGCTAGTGCTCAACCCACTGAGCCACACCAGCCAGGGCAACATTTAATGTTTTAAGGCCCAGATCAGGAAATAGAACACAACACAAGGCACTCTCAATTCATTCTATTCTGTTCTTTCCATTTATTATTCTCCTAGTCACATCCAGCTGAGAAAGAGACTAAGAAAGGTAGAATCTAGCTGGGCTGCTATACATCTAGCCACAATTCTATTCTGGTGGAACTAGGAGTCTCCACCACAGCTATGTTAATAGAATGTAATTTATCTGGTGATTAATCTATAGCTGTTACAAAAGAATTTATTATTGTTTCTTCGCTATTGATCCTATTATTTCTGTAGTCTGGTAAAATTCTCACTCATTCTTTTCCTAAATGGTGTACGTTTATCGTTTTAAAGCTTTTTCCAAATATCTGAAATTTCTTCTTTAGCACTAAACTTTTTTGTCTTTAAGAATATTCTTGTGTTCTTTATTAAAGTAACTCACCTTTTACCTGAGTCTATCCACTGACATTTAATTATGAAAATTGCATCTTGAAGCTGTATTGCTGCCTCAAAATAAGGTTATGTATCCCAAATTATACTTTTAATCTTACCCTCTACTTCTCTCACACCCTTCCTTCAATTAAAAAATCATCAGCAACCCAGGTCTGTTCTGGTGGTTTCCATTCTGTTTCTCAGATTTGCAACAAACTTATATATTTCAGCTAGATCATGGTAGAATAAAAAAGAAGTGAAAAATTGTTTTATGTATGTACATTATAGAAATGAAGCAATATTTATTTTCTGAAAAACTCTTATTGGCCATTTTTTATTTCTCCATTGGAATGGAGTGAAATGATTACACTTTCAAGACCTAATAAAATAGAAAATATGTAAAAGAAATAGCACAATATTTGCTTTTCTTTTTCCACTGATTCTGGCTGTCAGCTTTTTAAGATTAATTAAAGTCTGTCACTAATACCAAATAACTATATTTATATCCAATATAATCAGTCATCTGTTTTTTTTTTTATTGTATCTTTTTCTTACCTAATCTGCACTTCTTTGGACACATATCTTTAAGGCAGTTTTCATTAATGTATTTTTAATAACAGGATTGCCATTTTGTGTCTGTGTTTTAATGGTTTTTAAAAACAAGTAAGCCTAAAAGCAAACGCTGTATTTGTAAAGCAACTGAAATATTCTCTGTTCTAACTTCTGGATAAAATAACAAATCATTGAAGCCTAAGATCCTGGTTTACATTTACATGTCATCTTAACATTTTTTAGATACAATTTTAAAAAATCTAAAAAGTCTTATACCATTGAATTTTACTTTTTTAGCATCCTTTTATCAAGAATGCAAAACCTGTATCCATTTTAAGAGACCTGATTGCCGAAGCAATGGAGATCAAAGCAAAAAGACATGAAGAACAGCAACGAGAATTGGAAGAGGAGGAAGAAAATTCGGTTCGTAATTACCCTCAAAACATTGATTTTTTTTCTAAGTCATTTTTCTATAATTTTTATTCTTTTCTTTAAATATATCAATAGCACTTACTGTTTTATTGTACAGATGAGGTATATTTGTTCATTAAATCTCAAAATATATTTTGTTTGCATTAAATATTTTCTATTTTTTCTGATGTCTTAATAACTAGCAGTTAGTAGAACATAAGGTTTGTACAGTGTCTGGGAGTACCACGGAGATGGTGGGTTACTGGAGAAAGCAGGAGGAACATTTAAAGACCTAGTATTCCATTTACTCTATACTGATGCGTCAGTGCATTTTCATAACAATAAGATAATTATATCTGTCTCATTTTATGATGTTTGATGCTCTTGTTCTTCACTAACTTTTCTTCTTGTTTCAGATCTTTTTCTGGTTAAAGGTATAGAGATGGATATATCTTGGTATTCAGATAGTCATAAAATCTGAAAACAGATTATTGTATTTTTTAACTGATTGAAAATGTCTTTGATAACATCATCAATATTTGTCCATAGAAGTGTTTTTTTACTTACAGTTTTGTGTACAGATAGTCTTATTTTGCTAATTCACATTTAGTTTATCCAGTTGAGATTTCTTTTGAAATTCTTTTACCCTCTTCGCCAGTTGTTCAACCTTGTGGCGGCCCATGCCAAAGACAAGCAGGGCTCCTCGCCAGACGGCTTCACAGTCGCTGTCTGTGGGTGCTGCTGCACCACTTACTCATTTGCCAGTGACTGTGGACTGCCTGGTAGACAGATGCTTTACGCTTTTATTCTGGACATTACATTTTACCAATGAAGTCGCCATTCAGAATTTTAAATAGCATCCTCATAAAGATTTTTTCATAAGTTTGCAATTGCATATTAATTATATAAAGATAAGTGATATGGGATGGTGCAAAGACTTTGGTTCTTGCTCTCAAAGGGTTTTATAGTTCCCACCCTGGGTTCCTATTTGGTGATAAAGTTAGTTTTTGATTTCTTTCTTAAATTATTGCTTATTTATTACAGTTGTCCCTGTTTTTTCCCCTTTGTCCCCCCACCCGCAATCAGCCCACCCCTCACTCCCTCAGTCACTCCCCACTCCGTTGACTGTGTCCATGGGTCGTTCGTGCATGTTCTTTGACTAATCCTTTCCCGTTGTTTCTACCATTTCTTCCTCCCCTGCTCCCCTCTTACAGATGCCAGTCTGTTGTTCCACGTTTCCATATCTCTGGTTCTATTATGCTCATTAGATCACAGTTATAAGTGAGATCATGTGGCATTTGTCTTTCACTGACTGGCTTATTTCACTTAGCATAATGCTCTCCAGTTCCATCTATGCTGTTACAAAAGGTAGGAATTTCTTCTTTCTGTTGTGTAGTACTTCATTGTGTAAAAGTACCACAGTTTTTTTATCCACTCATCTCCTAATGGGCTCTCAGGCAGTTTCTGACACTTGACTATTGTAAGTTGTGCTGCTATGAACATTGGGGTACATAAGTTCTTTTGAATTGGTGTTTCAGGATTCTTGGGATATATTACCACAGTGGAATCTAGGTCATAAGGCATTTCCATTTTTTATTTTTTGAGAAAACTCCATACTGTTTTCCACAGTAGTTGCACCGGCCTGCATTCCCACCAGCAGTGCACTAGGGTTCCCTTTCCTCTACATCCTCTCCAGCACTCATTGTTGGCTTATTAATGACAGCCATTCTGACAGGTGTGAGGTGATATCCCATTATGGTTTTAATTTGCATCTCTCTGATGGCCAGTGATACTGAGCATCTTTTTCATATGTCTGTGGGCTCTCTGTATGTTCTCCTTTGGTGAAGTATCTATTCAAGTCCTTTGTCCATTTTTTAATTGGATTGTTTGTTTTCCTGGTTTTGAGTTGTATGAATTCTTTATATATTTTGGAGATTAAACCCTTGTCCAGTATATTATTGGCAAATATGTTCTCCCATACTGTCAGTTCCCTCTTCATTTTGACGATGGTATCTTTAGCCATGCAGAAAGTTTTTAGTTCGATGTGGTCCCATTTGTTTATTTTTTCCTTTATTTCCCTTGCCTAAGCAATATTGGCAAAAATATTGCTACATGGGATATCTGAAATTTTACTGCCTGTGTTTTCCACCAGCATTTTTATGGTATCATGGCTTATACTTAAGTCTTTTACCCATGTAGAGTTTATTCTGGTGTGTGGTATAAGGTGGTGGTCTAGTTTCCCTTTTTTGCATGTACCAGTTCCAGTTCTCCCAACACTATTTATTAAAGAGGCTATCTTTACTCCACTGTATGCTCATGCTCCCTGTGTCAAATATTAATTGGCCATAGAGATAAGGGTTTATTTCTGGGCTCTGTATTCTGTTCCATTTGTCTGTGCGTCTGTTCTTATGCCAGTACCAGACTGTTTTGGTTACAGTGGCCTTGTAGTATAGTGTGATATCAGGTATTTCCTCCAACTTTGTTCTTTTTTCTCAAGATTGCTGAGGCTACTTGGGGTATTTTTTGGTTTCATATACATTTTTTTACATATTTGTTTTAGATCTGTGTAATATGTCATTGGTATTTTAATAAGAATTGCATTGAATCTATAGATTGTTTTGGGTAAGTAGTTTTTGATTTCTCTCCAATTAGCAAAAATCGTGAGGAAGCAAGATTAAAACTAGGATATTTACTTTTAAGTTTTCATGTTCCTTTATTAATATTTTATGCTCACTTTTCAGTCAAATATTTATTAGTACTTTTAAAAACAAATAACATTGGCTTTATCAGAGTTACATAGTTGCTGATAAGGTTGTGTTCGCAGTGAAGTCTAGTGATTGCTGTCTGTTGCTGGTAACTCATCTGCCTTTGCCTCACCTGTGCACACTTAGCACCTTTGGTCAGCTGTCAAAAAACAGCTGATTATGTTTGGTTTGCTCTTATCTTTCTATTCTTAATTATAGGCTGGTTTCTATTTCTGACAGATAGGGAACCACAGACTGTTTGAGAATTTACCAGGTTTTACTAGTTTTTAAGATCTTGCTATGCAGTCAATCTGGTTACTTTCTGCTACCTCGATGATACCTCTTTCCCTGCTTTGCTCCCCTTCACTGGGCTCCAGCCGCATTGATCTTATTTCACATTTTTAATGTTTTTAACACACAAAAGACCTTTCCTTACTTAGGGCCTTTATATGTGCTGTTCCCTCTGTTGTTTTGCGCCTCAGCTTTAAATGTCACATATCTCCAAACTTAGCAGTTTAGAATAAACACGCATTTATTATTTCATGGTGTCTGTCAATTGTTATTTCAAGAGTGGCTCAGGGTCTCTCATGAGGTTGTAGTCCAAAGGGCGGTTGGGCCTGCAGTCAGGGCCTGCAGGACAGGGACTGGACAGGG
>PVKM010007453.1:0-41459 GCA_004027735.1 Carollia perspicillata | reverse complement strand
ATCATATAAAATCCAGCTTTTCCTCCATAAAAGAATAGGTGAATGGTGATTAATGACGTTTTTGGAAGTTCACAAGCCATGTTGCTAGGCATTCCTGGGCATCCAGTTGAGCTCACTGAAAGCTCCTTCCTCCTCTACTTTATTCTACATCTCATTCATAAAATATATAAACTTTTATTCACTTCTTTGACATGCGTTACCCCCACTAGACTAGGAGCCCTCCAGGACCAGGGACTGTGTCGTATTCATTTTGTATTTGTGCTTAGCACCCAATATATTTCTCTTTGGTATTTATGCCCTGCCTTTTCCAGAAAATATTTAATGTGGTGCTTGGGATTTTGTTGGTAGAACTTGCTTCTCCCACTCTTTACTCTTTCAGTTATTAGTGATTATTCATCCAAATGCTTCATGCAAAAACATATGCATCATCCTTGATTCTTCTCTTTCTCTCCCTTCTCCCAACTCAGTCCATCACCAAATCCCGTCAGTTCGCTTTTCAGAATAAATCTTGTATCATCATTTCTCACCACTTCACCCTTGCCACCCATCCTGGGTGACAAGAACAGTTTCCCAGCTGGTCTCCCTGCATCCTCTTTTGCCTCCTGAAGCTTATTCATTACAGATCAGCTGAAGGTCGTAAACTTTGAAATCCAAAATTGGATCACAGCATACCTCAGACTAAAATCTTCTCAGGTCTCCCCACTGCACTAAGAGCATTCCCCCCAACCTGGCTTTGTTTGTGGCCCTCCTTCCCTTGCTCTCTAGGCTCCATCTACCATCGCATTCTTCTTGTACTTTGAGGAAGTCACATTCATTCTTGTCCCTTACTCCCATAGCATTGGATTGCTAACCCTTCGTAATTACTCATTCACTGCTCAAATGTTACTTTGTTCAGGGGCATCTCCAACCAATTTTTTCTAAAGGACCGCACACAGACTGCCTCACTCTGCTTCATCTTTTTCATAGCACTTGCTGTGCTCTGAAATTATATACTTAGTGATTTTCTATTTTGCACACCCAAATATAAACTCCCATAAAAAGCATGCACTTTGTCTGCTGACTGTAGTCCTTCACTTCCAGGATCCTGAAGGTGCTCAACAACGAGTGCCAAATGAACAAATAGATATACTGGACAGTAAGGTCCCGGGTTCAGGGATAGACACCTTCCATTCATTACCTAAAATCTACACCGATTGTATGTCTTGCTTTCTTAATACGTGAAATTGCCACTTCTCTTCTGAAAATGGTATTCAAATAAATGAAAAGTTTTAAGACTTACACTTCTCAAAAAAATGATGCTATGCTCATGAATCAAAGCAATGTAAAGGCTAAAATAATTTTACAAATCCATCTAGCCAAATCTCCCATCTATTTCCTAATTACCTCTACACCCACACTCTCTTTTATACGTCAGAGCAGGGCACCCACCACCACGTGCAGCACCCTGTCTCGCTAACGCTGTCATGCGGTGGTGACCAGTTAATATTCTACTGCACATCTGAAAGCTGCTAAGAGAGTAGACCTTAAAAGTTCTTCTCACAAGAAAAAACAATTTGTAACTATGAATGGTGATGGATGTTATCTAGACTTCCTGTGGTGATCATTTCACAATGTGTACGCACACCAAATCATGCTGTACATCTGAAACTGATATAATGTTATGTCAGTTATACCTCAATAAAAAATGAAGCTGTCAGGCTGAACTACAATATGCCCCTTCTGTTGATGACACACTCAAATGCCCACAGAAACCAGGCAGATAACAGTCGTGTGAAGCTGGTTGAGCAGGGCGGGGAGTGTGCGGATGGGAGAGCACCTGTACAGTCTCAAAGGAGGAGCTGCTGGTCCACAGCCAGACTGCTGCTGTGGGCGAAGGCAATCCCGATGCCGCCAAAGTGTTCCCAGTTCTCAACAGAAACTTGAAACACAGATATGCATGCGAAACATTTTAAAAAACCTATATGGCTCCATCAGAACTTGAAGACTGCTGGTTGATAAATTTCTAGTTTAAACCATCACAGGAGATGCTTCCTCAACATTCCCCAAGAGCATCCAGAATTTAAAGGTGTTTAGCACAGCTTCCCTAATTTTTTTTAATCTGTACCTCCTTGGCTGCTTTAAGCATTTTAAAAATATGCTATAATTATTTATATTGCAAAAATCAAATAAGCAGATGACTTCAAGAATCCACTGGATGAACTGAAATGGTTAGGATATAATTGAGTTTTTTTTTTTTAAAGCTGCAGTAAATATATACAGGAATGACTACAAGGCAAAGAGCAAGCACTGTGGTAATGTCTTTTCTTCTGGGATTTCGCCCTCTGGCATCTTATCCAAACCACATTTTAATCCTACTATTTTATGTACCGTTAAGATTACTAGTTTCAAACTTCACACAGCACAGCATGTACTTGAGGGAATGACCCTCAGTGAACCACATGATACATGACAAGTGTTAGTACAGCAGAATTCAGGGCATTGTTTTAACACAAATACTCTAGCTCACCCACATCAGAACAGCAGCCCTATCTGACCCCAAAGGAAACTTATGCTGTATTACATTGTAAGTAATAAAACATTATACTTTAATCATCATCTTTTTCCTAGTTCAGTCTTACCCCATTTATCTTTTTTAGAACATTTTTGTGTGTAAGTTAATAACATAGTTTAAGTTGAGGAAGACAATAATTAGTAGAAATTATCCCAAAGCAAACAGTTGAAATAACAAAACCTTTTAAAATGTTTTTTCAACAACAAACCATACATTTATAATTTCCAAAAGCATTATTTGCTATTGCTCTTTAAAATCCTTACATTGCATTAATGGTATCAAATTACATTATAATTACATTACATTGATTTGTCTCTATCACTTCTCTCATCATAGAAACTGCTCATTCCTTCTTGTGATTCTCATTCTAAATTTCTGGTGCATCTCAAAGTCATAACCCAGTCTTGACCCACTTATATCTTATAAAAGACCCTCTCTTTCTTTAGTTCATCATATTCTTATCTTCCTAACTTTCCATGTATACGTCATATATCCCAGATGTAATTGGAATTATATATATTTTTGTAATTCTTATCATTCAAAAGATTGTCCTTAAAAAATAGAACCCATCATTATAGCATGAATATTTATCAAAAGTCTCTATTTTTACTAACCTGTCCTCTTAATGGTATACGCAAAGCATCTTCCTGATCACCTGGCAAGAGTGGCCTCTCTTACAGTTGAGCCACTGAGGACAACACATTTTTCCTTTGGCTCAGTGAGATCTGGGCAGCATTTGGATTTTGAGCTTATCTCTTATATCCTGCTCTTATCTTTTCCCACCCTCCTTTGTAGGTAGTTTGTTTTTGGTTTTTTTGTTTGTTTGTTTGTTTGTTTTTTTGCTGTACTGAGTTTCTTCAAGTTCGAATGGGCTCAATGATAAAATTGCCATCTTGGTAGATCATAAATGGGATTTTTAAATAATAAAAGTGATTCTGTATGTAGATCATAAATGATTGGATATCAACAATTTCATATGGTTCAACATAATAAATTTGAGAATAAAGTAACAATTCAAAGGACTTGCATATTATTAGTAGAAAAAAATGAAACTTGATCATCTATATTTCCACACCTTTCCACTAAAATATTTATTAAATAAGAGCTAAAAATAATAGAATTATGTATGTAACTAAAATATGCTTTTTATATTAATGGCAGATAAAATGTTCATATATTTAAAAATTATAAACAGAACTCAAATTATCATTACATAGCTGATGAAAGAAGGAAAGAAAAAGTGCAGAAGGAAGGAAGGACAGAAGGAAAGAGGAAAGGAAGGGGAAAGTAGGGGGAGACAGGAAGGAACGAGGTAAGAAAGAAGGAAGGAAAGGAGGAAGGGAGAGAGAGACGGATGGAGAGATGGAGGGAGGAAAGAAGGAAAAATATAACTATAGTTCCATGTACAATTAAATGTGAGTACAAAAATGCTTCTACTTTATGTGACTGAAGTTTTAAGGGAACAAAAACAGAGACAATATAAAATAGTTTTAAATTACCAGGAATAAATTTTCTGGAGCATTCTACAAATAAATATAAAATTATAACTAAGAAATATGTACTTGTAAAGACCACTGTGTGATTGCAGTCTTGATGTCGATCTTCTCCAACAAAGCTGGCTCACGATCTGCGATTAATTATGAATGCTCAGCAACAACCCTGTAACTGTTGGCAATATGGTGCCTAGATAACCAAGTGGGGAATACAGTTCCAGGCTAATATCTACATTTGTGATGAGGCCTACTCCTATCTACGTAAGTTTGGCACTGAATAATAGCCAACATATGAGGCCTCCTCAAATTTCAGACTTGGACCAGGCAGATGTGTGACATTTAACAATTGCTGTCCCTTGAAGGTGCCATGAATTCTCTAAGGGTGGGGAAATTCGTTTCCTCTCATACTCTAAGCCTTAAGCACACTTATTAAAAATCTTCCCTAATAATAAAGCCATTCTAGTTTAATCATAGCTGGATTCGGATGTTTTAGTAACCATTCTAATACACTGTCATTGAACCAACCACCTTTCTGCTTTTTGCACTCAGATAATCATCACTATGGGTAATTCTGTATATGTTTTAAAATTCTGGTTAGTTGTCCAAGTATTTTTTCATTGAGTATGATTCTACATTCTTTGTAAACCCCCCCAAATATTATAATATACTATAATAATTGAATTAAACCTTGCTAACTAAAGTTGAAAGATTTTAATTTTTAAAGTAACATGGTAAAATTTTATTTATGAAATAACATTGGTAAAAATACTATTCCAAAACCTGATAAAGACACTACAAAGAAAGAAAATTATAGGCCAATATCTCTGATGGACATAGATGCAAAAGTCCTCAATAAAATATTCACAAATTGAATCCAGCAATACATTAAAAAGATCATACATCATGATCAAGTGGGATTTATTCCTGGGATGGAAAGCTGATACAATATCTGTGAATTAACATGATATACCACATAAACAAAATAAAGAATAAAATCATATGATCATGTCAATAGATACAGAAAAAACATTTCACAAAATCCAGCACTCAACAAAAACCCTTGGAAAAGTAAGAATACAAGAACATGCCTCAACACGATAAAGGTCATATATGACAAACTTACAGTTAACATCATTCTCAAGGTAGAAAACTAAAAGCATTTTTCTTAAGATCAGGAACAAGACAGGGTTGTTCACTTTCACCACTCTCACTGAACATAGTACTGGAAGTCCTAGCCACAGCAATCAGACAAGAAGAAGAAACAAAAGGCATCCAGACTAGAAAGGAAGAAGCAAAATTGTCATTATCTGGAGAATGACATGATATTGTATAGAGAGACCCTAAAGATTCCATGCCCAAAGAAACCTAATATTGATAAGTGAATTCAGTAAAGTAGCAAAGTATAAAATAAGTATTTAGAAATTGGTTGCATCTTCATATAGCAATAATAAATAATGAACTATCAAAAAGGGAAACTAAGAAAAAATCCCATTTACAATTGCACCAAAAAAATACCAAGTAATAAATTGAACTAAGAAGGTAAAAGACCTGTACTCAAAAAATTATAAGATGTTGAAGAAAGAAATTAAAAATGATACAAATAAATGGAAGCAACTATGGTGCCCATAGATAGAAAAAATCAACATCCCTAAAATGTCCATAGTCCCCAAAGCAATCTACAGACTCAACACAAGTCCTATAAAATACCAATGGCATTTTCCACCAAACTAGAAAAATGATCCAAAAACTTACATGGAACCACAAAAGACCCTAAATACTTTCAGCAATCTTGAGAAAGAAGAACAAATTTGAAGGTATCATGCTACTTGATATCAAGATATATTACATGGCTATAGTAATCAAAACAGCATGACACTGGCATAAAAACAGACACAGAGATCAACATAACAGAATAGAAAGTCCAGAGATACATCCACAACTTTATGGTCAATTAATAAATAACAAAGGAGGCAAGAACATACAAAGGGATAAAAACAGTCTATTCAATAAATAGTGTTTGAAAACTGGACAGATACAGGCAAAAAAAAAATGAAACTAGACCACCTTCTTATATCATGTACAAAAATAAACTCAAAATGGATTAAGGACTTACATGTAATACCCAAAACCATAAAAATCCCAGAGGTAAACATAGGCAGTAAACTCTCTGACATCTCTTTTAGCAATATTTTTTCTCATATATCACATCAGGAAGAAAAACAAAAGAAAAAAAAACAAACAGAATTATGTCAAACTAAAAAGTTTTTGCACAGCAAAGGAAACTATCATGAAAACAAAAAGACATCCTATTAAATGGATGAAGATATTTGCCAATGATACATCTGATAAGGGGTTAATATCCAAAATGTATAAAGAATTCATACAACTGAACACCAAAGCCCCAAAATACTCAATTAAAAAATGAGCAGAAAGCCTGAATAGACACTTCTCCAAAGAGGACATACAGATGGCCAGTAAACATATGAAAAAATGTCACTAATCATCAGAGAAATGCAAATTAAAATTACAATGAGGTCTCACTTGACACCTGTCAGAATGGCTGTCATCAATAAATCAACGAACAGCAAATGTTGGCAAGGTTGTGAAGAAAAGGGAACCCTCGTGCACTAGTGCACTATTGATGGGAATGCAGATCGGTGTAGCCACTATGGAAAATAGTGTAGAGGTTTCTCAAAAAATTAAAAATGGAATTGCCTTATGACCCAGCAATTCCATTTCTGGGAATATATCCAAAGAAACCCAAGACACTAATTCAAAAGAATATATGCACCATATGTTCATCATGGCATTACTTACAGTAGGTAAGATATGGAAGTGACCCAAGTGTCCATCAAAAGATAAGCAGATAAGAAAACTGTGGTATATCTATACAGTGGAGTATTATTTGGCCATAAAAAGGAATGAGGTCTTACCATTTGCAACAGTATAGATGAACCTAGAGGGTATTAGGCTAAGCAAAATAAGTCAGTCAGAGGCAAACACCATGTAATCTCACTTACATGCGAAATCTAAACACAATGCAGTATTACAGAATTGTCCACTCAAAACCTGTATAATTTTATTAGTCAATATTACAATACATTTAATTTAAAAAATTAATTTGCCTTTGTAAAAATGGGGAAAGAAGAACAAAATAAATGAACAAACAAAAATTGAAACAGACTCACGGTGTAGAGAACAGACTCCTGGCTGCCAGAGGGGAGGGGAGACTGGGTGAAAAAGGTGAAGAAGAGATTAAAAGTTACAAATTGGCAGTTATGAAATATCACAGAAATGTAAAATACAGCATAGGGTATATAGTCAATAATACTGTGTATGGTGCCTCTGGGTACTGGAAATACTGGGGAAACACTTTGTAAAAGTACATGGTTGTCGAACCACTCTGCTGTGCACCTGAAACTAATACAAAGTAATATTAAATGTAACAAAAATGTGCATAACACTTTTTACAAAAGACTTCTAATAGGGGAAATAATATCTACATTTCAAGGTTTAGAAATTAGAAAATAAAAAGTAATCTCATAAAAATATTGAATGTACACTGAAAATAAAAATAATTTCATAAAAATATTGAATGTAAGCTATAATTGAAAAATAAAATTAAAAAAATAAACATAGATAACATCTAGGATAATCCTATACAAGCTAATAATATGTAATAATTGCTGTTTAAAATTGCGACTGAGACAAGTTACAAAATAAACTTTCTAACCATTGCAATAGTACATTCATATTGATTATAATTGAATGAGCAATTTTTCTTCCTCCAAAATGAAAAGGAGTACTCAGATTAAATCCCTAAGAGATGTACTTGACTTTTCATAATTGCTTATCATCTTGGAGATGTCCCAACAATTTCTATAACCACATAAAAATCGAGAAAAGTAACCCCTGTAACATTAATCATCTTACAAATTGGGTTCGATATGTCTTAGATAAAGCTACCAAAGATAACCTTCATATTCAACATCATCTGCAGCCCATCTGGGCCTCTGACATATGGAACATCCGAGATCCCAGTGGAATGTCTCTGGTTACTTATGGTAACTAGGACCATATGCAAAATTCTCCACTGACAAACTAAAAAATATGAGAAAAAGAGAACTTTTTGATGCATTTCCATTTATAAACAAAACATTGTAAGAAAAACAGACACTGAAAAAGCTATCATACCATTCCAATTTAAACAATAAAAAAATCCTAACCACTGGACATACGATGTAATTTGTTACAGTCTTTGACTAATCACCACAGAACAGTACCATCGGTGCCAGATGGGGAAAAATCCTTAATTGCTGTAGATACACGTCGTAAGGTTATCAGCACTTCAAATCACTACGTTTGATTAAAGCTAGCAATGTTATAGGAATGACTGCTTTGGGAGCGGGAAGAAGCGTGTCCTTTGCTCATTTTGTGGTAGACTATGAGGCAAAGTGGGAGGAAGGCACAGCATGAAATATGGGCATGAGAGTAGACTAGTGGTGCGCAGATTTTCCCGTGGGAAAATACATCTAAGACGGCTTCTTGACAGCCAAAAAGGTTTAATATCTTTTCTCATCAAGTTTAATTTCTATTTTTACAGTTTATATAAGATACATAGTGCTACAGTGATATAAATGTAATATATGGAAATATCTATTTGAGATGCATGCTCCAAAATTCTCATCATGCATGCCTTTCACTCATGCTGGAATAGACTGTACAAGTACCTATAATGGCTAGGTGCAGACACTATTCCAAAAGCTTTGCATGTAATGTTTTATTTATTCCTTAAAGCAATTCTATCTGATAAGAACTATTATCATCCCCATTTCATAAACGAGGAAACTGAGTCACAGAGAGGTGACTTAAGTTACTTACTAAGTTACCTTAAGTTACTTACTCAAGGCTCCAAGACTGATGTGGTCGAACAGATTTGAAACCACATAGCCTGGTCCTAGTGCTTACATTGGAATGATTCCATTATACAGGCAATACTGATATTAAAAACAATGCTAGGCTTCATTTTAACTAACTTAGAGTCAATGCAAAGGAACATATTGCATAATATCTGTCCCAATATGGACTCTCCCATCAGAAGTCTTCCCCCAGTGTGAGGAGTGTGTGCTCATTTTGGAAACAGTTCTGTGGACTATGAACAAACATGAACATACAGGTCATCTTAAAGAACTTCCCCAACACTCAGCAGAGTGAATGTTCTCCAGAAGCTATGGACAAGGTGCCTGGAGGAAAATGGATACAGAGTGGAGGAGGCCACAGAGATGACCATTTGTAACGGTTGCCCCATGAAGGAAGAGGGAGATGGATTTCTGATTCTGATTATGCCACTTACTAGCTTTATGATTTTTGAGCAAGTCATTTCCTTTCTCCAGGCCTCAATTTACTTCCAAAATGAAGAAACTAGAATAAATGGTACCTAAAATGAATTGATGAGTCTCTAATATTCTACAAAAGCTGAGAGCTAAGAAGTCTTAACACAATGGCAGCAATTCTGCAGGAGCTGAGAAACAGCCTGGCTGGTCTCACAGGGGTGAACACTGCACTGACACTCAGGTAATTCAGGGACAAATATAGAGAACAAGGCTGGAGAGAGTTATCATGTTAATTAGGCTGCCTCTATGAGAGCTTCTGACAAGAATTTGATTGCAATTACTTGTGGCTGAATCACTAATGTACCTCATACACTAAAATTCTAAGTTGTTAATTAAAAAAAACTACCTTATAAATTTAAAGATTGTCACCAGGACATTTTAGAAGTCACTTCTATTTTATAAGGCACCTCATATTTAACAATAAAGAAATATCAAAACATGACTTAAAAATTGTGATTATATTTTGCCTTTATGGTAGACAAAATAACATCTTTAACACAGAAATTGCAAAATGTACCCTTAAGTGGTTGAATCAGATGCTTTTATGGGAGAAATGTATCAGAATTGTCACTTAACACATTTGTAAATGTCAGTCATCTTTGTTTTTCTATAGCTGATGATGAGTTGCTCTTTCTGAGAATAGTTATGACTTTTGTTCCTTGTTGAAAAAAAATAAACCCAATAGCAAGCATAGAGAAAAATCCTTGTGTCTTTGTACAATAGATTTTAGTTGGAAAGCACATACTTGGTTTATCTAATACACATAAGAAGTGATGTAAACTTTGGAAGAAAAAAGAGAGAACAGTGGCATGTCAAACTACTCAGGATTAACATTTCACCTATTACAAGATGTTAGTCTCTCCATAATACAGATTTGAAGTAATGTTGATTCCTAGATTCCTTCATAAATATAGTGCAATAGCATTTTATACAAGGGTAGATATGAAACTTAGTTTCTAAGGCAAAACTTGATTAAGGAAAAAATTACCCTTGGATAATTCCCTAAGTAAACTAAAAAGTCTGAGAATTCATGGGTTTATACACAATCCTATACTATTAAGCACATTAAAGTTTAAGATAATGATCTGGAACCAACCAGAAATGAAAGAAAACTCTATGCAAACATGTGAATACTCAAACCATTTGCCTTTAAAGAAGAATAAATGGCCCTGGCTGGTGTGGTTCAGTGGATTGAGCCTAAGAACCAAAGGGCTGCTGGTTTGATTCCCTGTCAGGGCACCTGCTGGTATTGCAGGCCAGGTCAGGTAGGTCTCCAGTAGGGGGTGCACCACAGGCAACCACACACTGATGTTTCCCTCTCTTTCTCCCTCACTTCCCCTCAGTCTAAAATAAATAAAGAAAACCTTAAAAAAATACTGTGAGGGACAAGAAACCTCTTTTTTTTAAAAAAAGAATCAATGGAGGGTTCTAAAAAATTTCCTGCTTGCCTCCAGGATTTACTCCATTATATTTAATATAAAGCCTCTTAAATCCTAATACACGTAGTAGATGTGGTTGTTGTGAAAACAACCATAAGCCATCCCTTTATTTTTTTACTTTCTTTTGACAAATAAGTTTGGAAGGCCCACTGTCTATTGGCACCTAAACCCATGGCCTGGCGCAGAGCAGCTTCTTAGTAAATGCCAACTGCTCATGAGAAGCTGCAGAGGGGAGTTCAGCCTCTAGCATCCTGTCTTTACAAGCTGGCGTTTCTTACCACGGCTCTGCTAAACAGTTGCCACTCTGGTGCCCATAGGTATATTAGACTATGAGGAGAGATCAGCGCTCTGGAGCAGGAGTCAGGCAAGCAAATGTGAGTAGAGTAACTTCGTCAAGTGACAGAGGGAGGGAACGATGTGAACGGAAGAGGCCACGTCTGCCCGAGAGGGGCAGGCACTGCACACTGAGCTCCCAGGGAAGGTCGTCTGCAATAACACCAGCCCAGCACAACACATCTGCCTCCCATCATGCCCTGCCTTCACACCGAAGAGCAAGAGGAAATCCTGCTTTTTACCTAAAATTACCCTATTTTTGTCTTGACTAAATAACAAAAACACTGTCTCCGGCCTGGCCTCTCACAATAGTGGTGACCACGGGAATTTCACTCTGGGGTCCGAGACCGAGCACAGTGGGAAAGATGTGGCTCTGCGGTTGGGAATGGCCAAGCTGGGGGACTGAAAGGGTGGTAGCACCAGACACAAAGACCACAGTGACAGATAACGTGGCAGCAGCAAAACCTGTGTCTTACATGTAGATTCCAATGGCATTCATCACTCCGCTCCTTGTGGGGTGTTTTATTGACATCTGAAAAGTTTCAAAGCCAAGACACATCCCCCCAAATGAGAACCGAACTGACAAAAGGAACATCTGCACCTACTCTGGAGGATGAAATTACAAGAATCACCAATTCTGTGCTTCTGCACTTGGGAAACCAGAGTCCACGACTGATGGAACACGCTCTTTGTCTCCTCTTACCTCTCACTGAACAATTGTATAAAGGTACGTTAGTTATGTAAAGACAGACAATGACACAGTAGAGATTTTTCATTTCTCCCCAAATATCCAGCACCTTATCCACTTTTAAAACTGGAATGCTATGCTTCAGGTGTGCTACATTCATAATTTACTCTCTAGAAATATACAGTAAACTGCAGGTACAGATGTAGAGGTGACAGAAAACAATAACCTAAATAAGAACCCATTATACAGTCTAGGATGACCTCCCCCACCGATTTTCGTTAGCTCTCATTTGCTCTTCATTCCAACTAGGCTCGTCTCAGCTTGTGAACTTTGCAGACAAGGAATGCTTTTGGAAAGCCTACCTTGGAACGTTTCCTTGAGTCAGGTGGGGGTATGCAGAGTTTGGCCAGCTCTCATCAGAGCAAGAACTTCCCGAGTGAACTCCAAGGAATGCCTCTCAGCATGCTGCCTACACTGGCGTGTGCCCAGGCGAAACACTACCCCATGTGCTAACCTCTGAGGTGTAACCTTTTATTCTCCCTAGAGGAGGTGTTTTTTTTTTCACTGAAAATGTTCCTTGTGAGTTGTATAGAGGATCATGTTTTGATTATGAAAAACATTTACAATGAGTAAGGATTTTTCTATCTCTGTATCAGTTATCTAATCATTTTATCTTTTAAACAGAATCTTTTCTTCCATAAAAAATGGAATACCATTCATCAGTCTTGGCAGTATCAATTTACAAAGCTCATAAAGACATGTCCCTAGGGAATTTATAAGAAATTAGTCAGGCAACTGGAAGCTATTGAGTTTAAAACAGTTTTTTAAAATCATATATTATTGCCTTTGTTGCATATATCAGAAAAATGACATTAGTCATAAATTATCCCCATGTTTGTTTTGAAGAACAGCTTCTGGTTAATAGTTCAATGAACTCAGTTAGAGAAGCCTGTCCTTGTTAACTCTGTGTAAGCAATCCACATGCACTGTACAATGACTTCCTGTGATGATGGAACTGTTCTCTATTTGCTGCCTCCGCTACGGTAGCCACTAGCTTCAGGTGGCTTTGAATGCTCACAATGTGAATAATATGACTGACCGACTGTATATTTTTTATTTAGTTACTTTAAGTTAAAGTAGCCACATGTCACTTAGTGGCTCCTGTATCAGACGGTGCAGTTCTAGAGACTAAAAGGCAGCCAGCCACCCACCGGAAGCATTGTCTTCACCTGCAACTTGTGATTTTCTGGTCCGGCCTCCAGACAACAGATTCTGCATCTGTCTCAGAATGACATCCCCAGGCAGTTCGTGTTATGTATTAATATTTGAGATGTAGAAGAATGGTTCTCAACACTGACTGCACCCTCCAGGGTACCTTTCAAGAGGTTAATAAGATCAAGATACTTTCAAGATAAGAGCAGAATCTCTTTTTAGATTCTTTGAATGGCCTTTTCCAGTGTATTGGCCTTTGCACTGATAGTACAAAGCAATGGTGGGTAAAATTTTAGGGGTTTACCATGAGTCAAGGAACTGTCTCAAACTTGTAGGAAATAAAAAGACTAATTATTTTTAATTATGTTCTTAATGACACAGGTAAACATACTGATTTTGTTAAATCTTAACCATTGAATTCCCATCTTTTTAATATTCTGTGGGAAGAAATAAATAAGAAGTATGTAAAAAGCATTGCTGTTGCAAATGGAAGCGTGAAGACTGACTCAGGAAAAAGCACCTGCAAGACTGTTTGAGTTATGAGCTAAACTAGCCTCTTGTTCATGAGCACTATTTACATGCAGGAACCAATGACAAACTATGGTTCTTCATAACGGAGTATTTGGCAAATATTTTACACAAAAGGTAAGTATGTCACTTCAAGGAAAACAATAATAGTATGTATTTTCAATGATAACCTTTGAGATTTAAAGTGGAAATTAGGATTTTAGAAAACTAGCATTTACCACTAAGGTCTTGATATCTTTCTACTAACTTTTCTAAGGAGACAGAAGTGGCATTAACAAGTGCGTTTTAAAGCCCTACATAATTCAGAGGATGCATATTTTTAAATGACCAAAGTACAAGTAAAAGGTCCATTCAAAAAGCAAGACAGAACAACTAGTTTTAATGTAACAGAGTACACATTTAGTGACATGGTTTCAGATTCCCCACTACACATAACCTTTATGAAACTACCATTTGTCAAGTTTTGATACAGTATCAAAGGAAAATACCCACAATTATCTGAAAATTCTATTAAAATACTCCTCTTCTGCAACGACATAGTTGTTTAAGTCCAAACATTCCTGCTATTGTTCAACTAAAACAACTTACCAGAAGGCAGAATCAGATATTCAAGTCCAGCTGTCATCTATTAAGCTGGATATTCCAGAAGTGCCCAAAAAGGAAAACCAACGCCATTCTCTTCACTAATATTTTTGTTTTGGTAATCATGACTCCTTTTCATAAATATATATTATGCTGATATGTAAAGAATTTTTAGTTGCTTTTAATTAAAATCATAAATACTTTTAAACATTTCTCAGTTTTAATTTCTATCATGTAGATACTGATGGATATTACTCCCATTAACAAAAACGATTTGGGGTGTTCTGGATAATTTCTAAGAGTACTAGGGTCCTGAGACCAGCACATCTGTGTGCTACTGGCTCATGAGAGACTGGAGAGGGTCAAAGTTGAGAGCCACCACCCGCTGCACCCCAAACTCGTGTGCTGGCTTCTTCTAAGGATTCAGGGGGAAAAAGAACTTGGCATCCTCAAAGAGAAAATGTGGAGTTCCTGTGCACACACATTGACTTACTCAACCCATATAAAGATCCCATAAAAATTTATAAATAGGCACACTTATTAAAGCATTTTTATGGTGTGATATAAGAATAATCTGAAGGTCCATTAGAGTGGATTGGTTGATCAAATTATATCGCATTATCCTACAGCATAATATGCAGCATTAAAAAGACTGGAATAAATCTTTGTTTCTATTCTGAAATATCGTCCATGATGTATTGCTAAATGAGATTAAATGTTTCCAAGTAATGTATGAAATATAGCCCCTTTTTAAAAACAAGAAAACAGCTGTGTATGTATAGTTTTCTAGGTATTTAGTCTTAAGAAAGGTATAAAAGGATGCAGCCCCATCCCTTCGCATTAGTTACCTCAGCAGAGGGGTGTTGCATTATTTACTTTTTCTGTATACTTATTATTTTTTAAACTTTTCACAGTTTTGAACTCTCTGATTATTTACTGTATCCCCTCCTATGCTCAGTGGTCCTTGCTTGTTCTTCTTCGTGGCACCACACATGGCAGATATTGAGAGATGCCAGTGAAGTGACCTTTGCACCACTCTGACTCTTCGGAGGGAAGAAGAGAAAGAGTCGCAAGCAGAGAAGCAACTACATTCCAATTGCAGCATATGACACACAGCATGAAAGTGCGACTAGAATGTTCAGTTTTCTCCAAAATTCAATAAAAGTTGATTACAGCAACAGTGTTCCAAAAACAACTGGCAGATTTGTGCTGGTGACTAAGCTTTTCTCACTTTGGAGCAGCCAGTTCCAGCTTCCAATAACTATAGGTATGTCTCCTATGCCTACCACTTTCCACCCTCCCTTCTGCTGCCAACCTCCTTGGGCTCATTTCAGCACAGCAATTGATGGATACTCTCTCCTCCAGCAACTAACCTCTGCTCAGCTCTCAGCACATGCCCTGTGTGGTCACAGTTCTGAATGTCCACCTGTGTGTTCCCTGTGTTCAACACTGTCCTCCACAACCTCCATTGCTCATTCAGGTCGCAGACCATCACCTTCTCTGGAGTCACCTGATCATCAGAATACTGAATTGTGTGCCTGACTTCATGCTCTTCAAACACCCTACTCTGACCTCTCTAAAGTACAGTGTTTACCATACGCCCTAACGTAAATGTTGGTTGGTTGCCCATCTACCCAACTTTAGCTCCTTGAGATGAAGAATTAAGTTTATATTGTTCTCTGTTGCCACCCCAGCAACAGTCTGCAAGGCCCATTGTATATAGTAGTAACTTACTGAGTAACATAACTTGTGTCAGTCTCCAGCTAAAGACTTCGTAAACATTATGTCACTGAACCTGCTGGTAAACCTTTAAGCCTGCACTACTCAGCCTCCTTGTAGACACTCACTATTGTTGGACACCAACGGCTCCTCTTGTCTCTCTTCTTCTTCTGAAATATCTTATCTCTGACCCCATCAATACACAGTCTGTAGCAATGTGTAATGAACCTCAACTTGACCTTAGCTACTATTACTTAGCTAAATTTCAGTACACAAAAAGAAACAACGCCTTAAACCCAAATAGCAGAAATTTGAGCATCCCAGTGGGACTATGAGGGAGACATTTTTAGAAGGGAAATTTTTACACTTGTTTTGTAGAACACATCTTTGGAGGACGATCTCCTCTGCTTATGTGGAAGAAATACCCACGGTTTAAAGAATTTTGTCAGTGCTCAGTCCTGTTCCAGACCAGGAGATACCACAGCATATCTACGTGTCTTCTAATCATAGCAAATAAGACAGTAACTGTATTTCTCCATTCATGGTTTGATTGTCTTGAGTTCCAAGGAGAAGTTCATCTGAAAAAACAAATAGTGAAAAAACTACATCCGCAATTGTCTTGATCACACATAAACTACAGAGGTTTTTGGACTCTGTTGTCAGGTACGAAGCTACTCATACTCCAGTGAGATCAGGTGGAATGTGAGCTGACTTCCCAGGTGCTGGGAGTGGAGTGTTTCCCCTGACACTCGATCCCTCAGGGCTGTCCCTGATGTCAGACCTCCAAAACATGCCAAGAGCCCCAAAGGGCATGTGCAAGAGTGTTTTATGGTACTGGCTCTTAACTTGTCAGGAATGATAGCCAAGCCCTCCAGTTTGGCCAGATGTTTGGCTTGGGGAGTGGGGATAGACACTTGCAAACATGTGGCTGAAAATGCTTCTTTTGACAGCTTAAAAGAAAAGGTCTTCGAGTTTAAGGAAGTAGCATCAGAAGGGTGGATTAACGAAGGTGGGAACAGAATAGATGCTGGTGTAAGAGTTCAGAATAACTGAGGTCAACCTGGTTTCATGTAGAATGGGCAAACTCGATGTCTCCACTTTGCCATCTAGAGGTGAGAGGTCCCTTAAGCCTGTTATTCAGTTTCAGCTCTTTGCAGGACTTCTGTGTACTTCAGGAAGAACTTTCCCACTCATTATTTCATATACCTGTTAAGGAAAAGCTGTGAGGGAGATAATTTTCTCTCTGTTTTACAGATAAGAAAACTGAGGCCCAGAGAGACTAAATGGCTACACCAAGACAGAGTTGGCACACAATCTGTATTCTGTAAGGTATATACAGGGAGTATTGAAAAATCCACGTTGGTGACTGAGTCTTCCATCCACGCCAGGACAGATAAAGTAAAATACAGAAAAATCTTCACCTGGAAACTGAGTGATGTACCCCCCTGCCCCACATTCTTCACACACAAAACAATCCTGCCAGAAAATTTAAAAACAATAATAAAACAAAAACAAAAAATACCTGCCAAAAATCATGTAAATTAACAGAAAAAAAGTAGAAAAATGGAGATGACATCACCTCAGTGACATCAGGATGGCCCAAAGAAAGGAAAACATAAGATTTTAGGAGCTTTGAATAACTTTAGCTACTAACTCAACTTTTTCACTTTCTAGCTCAGGAGAGTAAAGACAAGAAAACCGAGTGGCTTTTCATGGTTCCAAGATGAGTTGTGGTGAGAACAGAAAGCCTTATCTCCTCTTCCTTTCTTTGTCTGAACTTCTTAAAAACAGGAATCAATTATTTTTATTTAAACATTTCTGGAGGGATGAACACAGGGAGAGAAAGGGGAAAGAAGAGAAGGAAGTGAGGAGCAAAGGAACTGAAACTAACATCTTTCAGTTTGTACTCTGAGTCACATTCCTATGAAAATACAGTGTCATAATCAGAGTAAACTAGAAAACCTTTGGAAAAGATGGAATTTTAGTGTGGAGAAACATAAACCAGACTTTGGACAAACCGCCTTCTTTTGAACTTTTTCACTTCGGAAAATGTATAACTGCTTTTATTACAATGTAATTACAATGGGAAAGTCTGGAAATGGTCATGTTTGCCCAACAATAAGGAATTAGTTACATAAATTATGGTATATTCATTCAATGAAAAACTACACAATCATTTAAATCATGCTCTGTAGGAATGTTTAAAGAAAGAGAAAACTGTTCACAATACATCACGAATGAAAAAGTATATTACATATAACATGATTTTGATTTTGTATTGTATTTTAAAAATAGATATGATGAAAATAAGTCAAAATATTAAGTCATTACCTCTGAAAAGAGATATTGTAAGTGTTCTCAACTTTCTTCTTTGTACTGCTTTTTATGTTCTAGATTTTTCTGAAATGTACATTTATAGATTCTACTTATAATCCAACAAAAAATAAATGTAAGTCGAGGACACTATTGTCTGACAATATCCAGTGCTGTCAGGAAATGACAAGTAGTCTTGCAATCTGTTAAGAACACGTAGTACAATATTTTTAGGACTGCAATTTGAACAGTATGAACCAAAATTTAATAATCATTCTCTTGGGACATTATCTTAAGAAGATTTGAAACAGTTGTGTTAGAATTTAAAACATTTGGCCCTTAGGAAGTAATTAGATACGAGGGCCACATGTTTCGTAACAACCCCCAGCAGAGTCTGGGCAGCAAACTGTAATCAAGCATTTCAGTGTTTCTGTAGCAACATGATGTGTTGAAATCAAACCAGATAAATGAAGGCTATAAATAGTCTTATGTGAATTCTAACCAGATTTTGAAAAAACAAATTTGCACCAAACAAAACAAAATATTTTGGTTACATAACTTTTTAGATTTTAGAAGTATAGACAAAAGAATACGGTCTCTATATTAAGATATATGTTCATCACAGCATTGTTTATTTCACTAAGTATATACTAATAACAGATTAGTTAACAGGAAACTATGGTAATAATCAAACAATGGAATAATATTTATCCACTGAAATAATGGTATAAATCAATATTCATTTCAATAAAAGGATCTTCACAACATATTATTGAGTGTAAAAGTAGCTGGCAAAAAGGATTTTTATTTGTCAGGAATTATTATAGCATTTTAGCTCCCAGAATGGTGGAGTAGACATTTTTTTCTTATTCCTCCAATTAAGTACAACTAAAAGCTCTGTGCATTATAAATAAAACTAACACAAGAAGACTGTGAAAGGTGGAAAAAGAAGGCAGACTAGGTTGGCACAACAGGATCCAAGAAACAACACAGTGGTGAGCTCTCTGGATTTTCTTTTTGCCTCGTCTCAGATTTGGAGCAGAAGCTAGCAATCCAACAATATTAATGGCTCCAATAAACACCTATTCTGTCTAGCCAAAGAACTAGGAAAGGGATGGCCAGTCAAGAGCAAAACTTTTAGACAATAACTGCTCTCCTCTAACCAAACGCCACATAAAAATACCTCTGATTTCACTCTTACTCATTCCAGAAAAGGCTTGAATGGGAATTCTAGACCTCTAGCCTCATCAGACTATAATGAAGCACTACAATAACCTACCAAGTATGAGAGAAGGCCAAGGAAAGAGCTGGTCCTTTCATCCTTGCTGGCCAGTAAAGAGGCTCATTCACCGCGATGATAGTAGCTACCATGCCGGGAGGAGCCTGCCTCCATCTCCACCCAGCAGTGACGAAGCACCCTCGCCCTCTTTCTGAAGTGATATCAGAGGAAGCTAGTAGAGACTCAGAATTTTCAGTCACTCATTAGGAACAAGGAGTGACCAAGGAGTCATTAGAGACCACAGGGGAGCCCGAAGTCCCACCCTGCCCAGCAGTAAGTAAGAAAGAATACCACTACTGTTGGGTAGTAACAGGAGCCAAGAGGGGTATCCGAGTTTCTCTTTCCACCTGGCACAAGGGTGTGATGAGGTGTGAAACCACCCTTCCCCTGCTGGAGCAATATCCAAAACAATTCAGTTTAAAAAGATGATTTAAATAAGATACAACATATAAAACATAATACAACATAACATAAAAATGACCTAGTTTCAATAAAAAATTATTCATCATACCAAGAACCAGGAAAATCTCAAACTGAATTTTAGAAAAATCAGTACATGCCAACACTGAACTGACAAAGAATTTACAATTACTGACAGAGTACCAGCAGAAAGCGGGTGGGGGGAAGCAAGGCTAAAGAGGTACCTAAAGAAATAATATCTGAAAATTTCCAAATATATATGTATATTGAAAGCAGTGAAAGAGAAATGACCCCTTATCTATCAGGGAAAAAAACATAGAATAATAGATGATTTCTCATCCGAAACTGTGGAAACCAGAATGAGAGCAGATTTTCCTCAGGAACTGTGGTGCAATAGTTATGAATTGCTGGAAGAAGTGATCACCCAGAACCTATAACCAATGAAATCAACACATGCCCAGATAAAGGAAAACAAAATGTGTCACCACCAGACCTATCCTAAAAGAAAGGCTGAAGGAAGTTCTCTACACAGGCAGGAAAAGAAGAAAAAGCACAGTAAGCAAAAATGTGGGTAAAGATAATAAACTTTCCTGCTCCTCTTGAGTTATTTCTATTTGATCAGGAAAATGGCATATTAACAAAATCAGTTTTCCTATAGGCTAATTAATATAAATAAGGGGTAAGTTCCTATGGCATATTGCTGGTCACAAAAATGTCACCAGACTTCTAAATAAAAACCCAAAGCACTTCCAATATTAAACATTGAAATAAATGTGAGCTATACATACATTTAAGAACTATTAATAAAAACAAGTATGATCATTATTTTTCAAGTCGTTTATCCCAGTTCAGGGTCACAGACAGCCAGGGCCCGTCCTGGCAGTTCAGAGCACAAAGAGGGCCCCAACTTGGACAAGACGCCCTTCCATGACAAGGCCACACACGTACACCCCACACTCAAACCCGAACAACTTAGACATGCCAATTTTCATCACATGCCCATCTCTGTGATGTGAGAAGACAACGTAGTACCTGAGAAATAGAAGAAGACAGAGACTGAAATGAAAGGGATGGGAAAAAGTATTTCATAGAAATAGTAACTAAAAATCTGGAGTATAAGTACTTACATCAAACAAAATAGACTTTACAAGAAAGGCCGTAACAGGAGACAAAGAAGAACCAAGCACATCCACCTCTGTGTGTTTATCTGAAGAAACCCAAAACACTAATTCAAAAACACACGCTCACCCTTATGTTCACTGCAGCATTATTTACAACAGTCAAGATGTGGAAGCAACCTGTGTCCGACAAGAGTTGAACGGGAGAAGAGGTGGTACCCGTGTACAATGGAGTATTACTCAGACATAAAAAAGGTTGAAATCTTGCCATTTGTGACAACGTGGATGGCCCTAAAGATTATTATACAAAGTAAAATAAGTCAGTCAGAGAAAGGCAAATACCATGTCATTTCACCTACATGCAGAATCTGAAAGACAAAATAAACAAACAAAACAGAAACAAACTCATGGATACAGAGAACATTTTGATGGTTCCCAGATGGAAGATGAGGTGGGGAAAGAATTATGATGTGCTAATTGATGGTTTTAAAAATAGTCTCAGGGATGTAATATTGTAATAACTAGTATGGTGTCAGATGGATACTAGTCTTATTGGAATATCACTTTGTAAGTTATATAAATATCTAATAACTATATTGTACACCTGAACTAATATAATAATGCTATGTTGACTGTAATTTAAAAGTAAAATATTATTTTAAACATGACAAAATTATAGAAATGGTGAACATACTAGTGGTGGCCAGGATTCAGAAGGAAGTGGAAGACAGGAGGTAGTAACTGTGACCTCACAAGGGCAATGTGAGGTGTTATAGCAACAGAAACGTTCTCTATTTTGATGTCGGTGTCAATGTCATGGTTGTGATACTAGCACATTTACAATGTCACCAACTGGGGTAAACAAGGTAAAGTGTACGTGAGATTTCTCTGTAGCTTTTTTTCACAACTGCATGTGACTACAATTATGTCAAAATAAAAAAGCTTCACTTAAAATGACTTTAAATGCATTAGATAATCTTCCAATTGTTGAAAATTAAATATATCTACATACTTGTGAATAATTCACACATCCTGGATGGATACTCACCAAACTTCACAGTAATTGTTTTTAGCTTTGGGATTTCAATAATTTCTGCTATTATGTTTTTGAATTTCAAATGGTTATTTGAGTAACATCCATAATACATAAATATTCAAATTGTAAAATAATAAAAGTAGAAAATAAAAGCAAATCACTCAAATATACCCTCCTTCCCAAAGATAATAATTGTTAGCATTGTGGCAATATATATCTGAGTATATTTTTTCAGGACCATTTACAATAAATACAATTATACCTGTAATTCTGTTCCTTTTTTATTTCAAAAATATGACCATGTTGCCAAAATTTGGAAGCACTCCAAGTGTCTATCAGTAGATCAGTGGATAACAAAGGGGTAGTACATTTACACAATGGAATACTACTTGGCTGTAAAAAAAGAAGGAAATCTTACACTTTACAACAGCATGGATGGCCCTGGAGAACACTATGCTAAACGAAATAAGCCAGTGGGAGAAAGGCAAGTACTATAGAAAGATTGCACTGGTATGTGGGATCTAATGAACAAAATAAACTAACAAGCAGAATAGAAGCAGACTCAGAGATAAAGAACAGACAGACAGCTGTCAGAAGGGGGAGGGAGATTGCGGGATGAAAAAGATAAAGAGATTAAGCAAAACAAAACAAATAAAAATCTTGTAGATACAGACAACAGTATGGTGATTACCAGAGGGAAAGCGGGTAGGGGGTTGTAGAAAAGGCTATGTGGGGATAAATGGTGATGGAAGGAGACTTGATTTGGGTGGTGAACACATAATATAACAGGGTGCAGCCAAGAGGGAGGCCCCAAAGAGGGAACAAGGAGTCCCCGCCATGCTGCACACCCCTCCCCCTGGCACAGTGTTACTGGGAGGCAACTCCCCTTGGTTACGGCGCCTGCCTGAGAGCTGAGAGATGATTGGCTCCGTGCCATGGGGCCATGCCTTCCCAGACTCACTATGGCAACTGAGTCTGGGAGTCCTGGGGGGTGTAGCCCACTGTGGGAAGAGCCAGAAATGGAGCTGCAGAGGAAGACCGCAGGAGTATAAAAGGGGGACACGGCAGCCATTGAGAGAAAGAACCATGCAGAGTTGAAAGAGTGCAGACCCCTCTGCAGCACTGGTGCAGTAGGAGGAGAACCAGGTAGTGGGGGCAGTGGGGAAGAGCCACGCGGTCCAACCCGGAGTGCAGATCCCCTTGCAGCATTGCAAGGAGTGGATCCACAAGGCTTGGCGAGTGTGCAGACCCCCGCAGCGCTGGTAGAGGAAAGAAAAGGCTTTGCCTGGATGGTAACACAGCTGATGGTGCCAGCAACCTGGAGACATGGACGTGTGCTGCTTTTCCGGACTTAAGGTAGTTCAGATAAGGGCAGGGGAGAAGGAAGCACTGTAGGCGTCAGTAGTTGGCCTAAAGGACTTTGCTAGTTTAATGGGGACATTGGGTCATTTATTTAAGTTTGTATAGCCTTAAATAAACGTTTCCTTTCCTTTTCATTAATCTCTGCCATTGAGAGATGTCTGTCTTCTGGCAGCAGACAGACGAGCCCAGTAGATGTCCTCCGGAGTCCAGGCCACTGTGTGTGTGTGTGTGTGCGTGCGCGTGTGTGTGTGACTTTTCTGTAGCAATAATTCAATTTATAAATGATGTATCATAGAATCGTATGCCTCAAACCTATATAATTTTATTAACCAATGTCACCCCAATAAATTCAATTAAAAAGTTTTAAAAAATCATATGTCTGCAAGCATTTATAACTACTTGATTTTCAAAACCATGGCATAGTTATCCATAATTAATCTAACTGTCCATACAGGTTTAGATTATTTTTGAATTACTACAGTTTTGAATAACACCATATATACATGCTTGAAAACCTCCAGGCAGATATAAAAATACTTCCAGAGGATCAATTCTGAGAGATAAAATTGCTAGGCCAAAGTGTATATTCATTATAAAATTTGAAAGAAGCTACCAAATTGCCTTCTAAAAAACTAAAGAAAATATATACCTTCCAGTATCATACTGAGAAATCTCTTTCAAAATATACTAACACAGAATATTAATCCAATATTTTAAATTTAATTTCTAAAATTTTAATGAAGAAAATGTAAAAATAACTACATTAAAATATACTTTTCATGCCCAGCAAGACAAAAACAAACAAGCAACAACAACAAAAATGGCTTCATTCCACTTCACTTTGAACCTACCCACGCCAGCTCTGCCAGCACCTACATTAGAATCATCTATGGTCTAACTTTTAGATTTTTTTTTAAACATATGCACCAATTATAGTTTAGACTTTATAGTTTTACTGGTAACTTTGCTCTCCAGTGTTACTTGCATAGCATTCCTGGTTTTCCTCTTTCTCTTACTTCCTTTTGTTTTTACTAGACTATGGCCTCAAGCACTTCTTTCAAATGGGCTCTTTGGCTGGAAAAAGTTCTATGCTTGGGCATGTTCAAAAATATCATTAGCCTTTGGTCATAAATGCTACTTCACCGGCATTAGAATTGTTTGTTTAAAATGATTTTGTCTCAAAATTTCAAAGACCCTATTCTGTTGTTTAATATACCCAGCAAATGCTTAATAAAAACTTGATGACAATCTGATTTTCACTTGTTCACATTTAAGTTGCCACCCCTGAAAGCTTTTAGATGTTCTTCTCTATCCTTGAAGATCTGACATTTCCTCGTGTTCAGTTACAAGTCTCTTTTTATACATTCTGCATAGTATCTCACGATCCCTTCAACCTAAAAATATAATGCTTTCTTCAGGTCTAGAAAATGTCCTACTCTAACTTAATTGATCATTTACTCCCATCTGTTCTCTCCTTACTTTCCTGGGGCATTCATCTTACATGCATATGGGGATTCAAGGCTTATATTTTAGTCCTTTTAAAGTTTTTCTCTTAGTTTCTGTAGTAGCAGAATAAAGGACCTCCCCGCCAAAAGAGGTCCATGTAGTAGTACCCAAAATGTGAAAACATATGGCCTACATGGAAAAAAAGTACTTTGTAGGTGCTATTAAGAATCCTGAGACAATTTTGAAAAGCTGTAGTACATTTACACAATGGAATACTATTCACCCATGAACAAGAAGAAAATTTTACCCCTTTGCAACAGCATGGATGGACCTGGAGAGCATTATGCTAAGTGAAGTAAGCCAGTTAAAGAAAAACAAATATCATATGATTTCACTCATGTGTGGAATCTAATGAACTAACAAGCAAAATTGATACAGACTCCTACCAGACAGCAGGCTGACAGCTGTCATGTCATCTGGGAGGACCTAACATGATCACAAGGGTTCTTGTGATTATGGGTTAAAAGACAGAAGCGATATTGTCAGAGTCAAAGATGTAACAAAGGGAAAGGAAGATCTGAAGATGCTCTGATGCTGATTTTGAAGACAGAAAGGGCTGCAAGCTAGGGAATGCAGGTGTCCTCTAGAAGAAGGAAACATATCTATTCTAGAGCCCCCAGAAGGAACACAGCCCAACTGACACCTTGATTTTAGGATTCTGACCTCCAGAACTGTACCATAATAAATATAGGTTGTTTTAAGCTACTAAGTTTGTGGTCATCTGTTACTGCAGCAATACAGAGCTAATGCACCTTCTAACTAACCCTTTATTGTTTTTGCATTGCTCTCCGTGTGAGCTACTCACTTTATTTTACATTGTAGGATAATGAGTTGGTTTTCAGCTCTGTCACATCAACTATTTAACCTATTAATTGAAATGTTTTGTATTGGTTATGACTGTTTTTATTTGCAAGAGCTCTTACTGGTTTTTCCTCCTTTTAGGTGACTTTTTCTTTTTATGGATGCATTATCCATTAAATATGAAAATATTAATTATGCCTATCACAAATTTTATTTGTTCTTCTATATAATTTCCATTCCCTCAGAGTTTGAATTCCATTTGTTGAGTGTGGCAGCTCTTGTGGCAGTGTTTCCCTTAAATATATGGTGATTCTCATCTGTTTGCTCTTCATTGTATTTGAGATTCCTACTCATTGAGGTGATAGTTCTGGTTACTCTAGCCTGTCCCTGGTGTCTGCAGGGAGAGAAACAATAAAGGCACTTTGACAGAATGAATCTAGCTTACCATCTGAGTCTAGAGAATCCTTTCCACAGACGACAAGGTGATACAAAAAATAAAGACCATTATAGCAGGAGTACTGACACTCAGCAGATGCCAACAGTGTACCAAATCTGCTGGTGCATACTCAACGAAACCAGTCTTCGCCCTTCCCCTCTGAGAAGTCTTAAGTTGTTTGGACTCCTACCCTTTCTTCAGAAAGCTAAACGTATGTGTCTTAGAACCAATGCTAGAGTGAGTTTTTTCCCTTTTTATTATTTTATTATTTTGTAAGTGGGGTGTGTGTGTGTATATCTTTAAGTCTTCTTTTAGTCTTTCTCTCCTCCTCATCAAGAGTTATCTCAACATTTACTTCTATCCAATATTAGTTTCCTGTTTCTAAACTGACAGGTGTAAGTAAAGACATCTGCCTGAATTCAAAGTCTTAGCTTATGAAATCTGCTTCATTCTTCCCAAATGATATATGCAAATCCATTCCATTTTATTTTTAAAACTCTTATGTAACATGGGAGCTTGCATCAAAGATTTGCCATCGAGAGTTTCTGCTGTACTGACTTCTTCGGCTAGGACGCTGCGCATTGGGTGCCTTCTGCCATGAAGACCCTTTGCTGGTAGTCACAGGAGAGGCCCTGGATGCCCTGTTCAATGTGTTCACAGATGGTAAAGAAGCTGAAAGGGCCTCTGTTCAAACTCACATGTTATCTGCGCAGAAAGAATTCTAGCCAGTCTTCAAGATGAAGATAATGAAAAGAAGGGGGAGGTAAATACAACCCAGATCAGCCATGCATTCTCAACAATGTGAAGATGAACTTGAAAGGGTCTGTTGCTTATCAAGAAGCTGTTCAGAATAACTACTTGAACCACTGAAAGAGAGACCAATTCCTGCCCCAAAGTGTTCAGTACTGAAGGGATTTCTTTGAGTGTGTACATTTTGGGAAGCCATTTTTTAATGTCTCTGTCTTGTATATTAATTTGAAGTTTCTAAGAACTCCAAAACCTGTCAGAAACTCTTCTTAAGCTCTGGGATCTGGGTGGCATTTTGGGTGCTCCCTAAATTCATGTTTCCAGCACGTTTTAATCACTGGAAATGAGAAGAGAGGAAACACAAACAGATCTCAGGCCATTCTTCCTGAGCAGTGAAGAAACTTTGAAACAATCATATTTTTCTTAAATTTTGCAAAAAATAAAAGAAATCTAAAGTATTGCTTGGATGCTCTTTTAAGTCAAAGTCATTTTATATTAGCCGAATTTTTAACTGAAATATGCTTTATAAAATTAAACATCAATTATGTCTACTTTTTGTGAAATGAATGAATTGAATTTATATTTCACTATTAAGTAGAATATACAAGTGAGCTAATGTCATATAGAGAATGACAATGAGGTCATTGTCATTCTCTGTATAAACAGTTCTGATCTATTGTTTTATAACCTCACTCCTGGTTTAATTGGATATGGAATGAGAATTGGGAGAAAATATTTTTTAATAAATAAATTTTTATTAAAAAATTTTACCACTGTTCCTAATTTTTTAAATTTCACAAACTTTTTCTTCTATACTTATTTATACTATACTTAAGGGCTAAGTAAATCTGAAGAAAGATATTAAGCCAGTGATGGTACAGGTGGTAAGCAGACAGAGCAAATATTGTGAAGGTCATTGATGATTGATGGAAATTTGGGAAAGGCAGCACTGAACTTCTTTCTAAGACCTCAGGAAATTCGTTTTCCTGGTACTGAGCAGGATAAATAAAAATGAATTCTACCTAGGCACATAGTGAAACTGGAATACAATAAAGACAAAATAGTGTTTTAAAATAAATAGATAATCTAGAAAGCAAAGATATACACAGAGGACTTCCAGAAGAAAGGAATATAATGCAAAGTGCTGCAAGAAAATAAATGTCAATGTACTGGTATATGCCCAAACTATTGTTGAACAGTGAGGACCAAATACAGATATTTTCAGACTACAGAACTGAGCATAATTACTATGAACAGATCCCTACAAAAAGGTCTTTTTATTGTTCTTCTATTACAGTTTCCAATTTCCCCCTTTGCCCTCTTCTGCACAGCCCACCCCAAGCTCCCACAGTCAATCCCCACACCATTGTCCATGTCCATGGGTCATTCATACATGCTCTTTGTCTAGTCCTTTCTTTCCACCATTATCTCTTTTCCCTTTCCCCTCTGGTCACTGTCAGTCTGTTCCATGTTGCTGTGCCTCTGGTTCTATTTTGCTCCTTAGTTTATTTTGTTCTTTAGATTCCTCTTATAGGTGAGATCATATGGTATTTGTCTGTCACCGGCTGGCCTATTTCACTTAGCATAATACTTTCCAGTTCCATCCATGCTGTTTCAAAAGGTAGGAGTTCTTTCTTTCTGCTGCATGTTATTCCATTGTATAAATGTACCACAATTTTTTATCCACTTATCTACTGATGGGCACTTGAGCTGTTTCCAACACTAAGCTATTGTAAATAGCACTGCTATGAACATAGGCATGCATAGGTTCTTTCAAACTGGTGTTTCAGAATTTTTAGGGTAGAATTGCTGGGTCATAAGGCAGTTCCATTTTTTACTTTTTTAGGAAATTCCATGCTGTTTTCCACAGTGACTGCACCAGTCTGCATTACCACCAACAGTGCACTAGGGTTCCCTTTGCCCCATATCCTCACCAGCACTCATTTGTTGATTTATTAATGATGGCCATTCTGACAGGTGTGAGGTCATATCTCATTGTGATTTTAATTTGCATCTCTCTAATGGCTAGTGATGCTGAGCATCTTTTCATATGTCTATGGGCCCAATGTATGTTCTTCTTAGAGATGTCTCTATTCAGGTCCTTTGCCCATTTTTTAATTGGATTGTTTGTCTTCCTGGTGTTGAGTCATATGAGTTCTTTATGTATTTTCGAGATTAAACTTTTGTCCAATGTATCATTGACACATATATTATCCCATAGGGTCAGTTCCCTCTTCATTTTGATAATGGTTTCTTTAACCATGCAGAAGCTTTTTAATTTGATGTAGTCCCATTTGTTATTTTTTCCTTTATTTCCCTTGTCCTAGGACATATATCAGCAAAAATATTGCTATATGGGATATCTAAAATTTTACTCCCTATGTTTTCTGCTAGGACTTTTATGGTATCACAACTTATCCATTTTGAGTTCATTCTGGTGTATGGTATAAGTTGGTGGTCCAGTTTCATTTTTTTGCATGTACCAGTCCAGTTCTCCCAACACCATTTATTGAAGAGACTATTTACACTCCATTGTATGCTCATGCTCTCTCTGTCAAATATTAATTGAGCATAGAGACACAGGTTTATTTCTGGGCTCTCCATTCTGTTCCTTTGCTTTACGTGTTTGTTCTTATGCCAGTACCAGGCTGTTTTGATTACAGTGGCCTTATAGTATAGTTTTATATCAGGTATTGTGATTTCTCCAACTTTTTTCTTCTTTCTCAAGATTGCTGAAGCTATTCAGGGTCTTTTTTGTTTTCATATAAATTTTTGGAGTATTTTTTAGTATTTTTGGAGTAGTTTTCTCCATTATTCCCAATTTTGGGTGAAAATCCCTCTGCAGCTCAAGAGGCAGTTTTCTGTCCTACAGATTGATGGAGAAACAGAAGTGTGGAGAAAGCTCTTCACAATGCGTCCTAGAGTCACTCATTAAAATATTCTGTTGTCACTTTAAAAAGTAGAGCTATCAACAATTGAGTTCTAAAATAAATTTTGAAATAAAAAAGTCTGTTGTCCTACAAAATGCAGAAAGTATCATTAATAAGTATCATTAAATTATAGTGTTCTAATTTGACACAAATCCCAAAAGTCCAAAATCATAGACCTGGAAGGAAGATAAAGTCAACTAATTGGAGACTCTTGTTTTGCAAATGAAAAAATTGTATCCCTTAGAGTTTAAATGATTTTTAAAAGGAACAAAGTCTTTGTCTTCAGAACCAGAATAGATATTCCTAAACCACTGTGCTTTTATGATAAATTGGTTTAAGTTTGCTAAGCAAGGAAACAAAGATTGTATACCAAGGTGTATGAACTTGATTCCCAGGTTCATGCTACCATCACTCTCCATTCTCAACACTCCAAATAATCACTCTTATTACATCAATGTGGGCTTAGCTGGCTTCAGAACCTTATGGTCCACAAGCTGTTTATATTGAGGAGACACATCATTACGACTGGTATTTTTCCCAACAGAGATTAAAATCTTCAGAGAATTGCTGCACACACCACCCAGAGTGTTACCAGATTTTTCTGAAGTGCTAAATGGAAACAAGCCCAATCTAGTACTTAAGTATCATTTTAACTCTACCCCCAAAAACCCCACTTTTTAAGTGTTTAATTTTTGCATTACTTGCTACTTATACATTCACAGTATATTAGAAATAATCTTCTCACTTAGTTCTAGTAAGTTATTCCTTTTCCATTTGACATTTTTTCCTACACTTTTCATTGACATGAAATTTGCATGATGTTGCTTTCACATAAACAGCCCATACATAACTTCTGCCATTACATAGGGTGCGATTATAAGTGTTAAAGCTGCAACTGGCATCTTCCTCTTCTTTCCAACTAAAGAACAATCCCTGAATAACATCAGTGGGATAAAATGTCTGCCAATGTCTCTGCGACAAGAATTATATATCACATGCCAATCAAGCATGCATTACAATTTTCACAAAATAACATCTTAGAAAACTCTTCAGTAAGTCCATTTTACTATCCACATATGTAGTGATGCTTTTATTAGACTATATAATGGTTTCATCAGTTATCCTTCTTACCCACTTGGTACACAACTATCACTAAGCCCATGTAGAAACTTAAGGATGTGATTATCAGTTATTCTGAAAAACTATTTTTTGGCAGCTTTCTAGTAACAGGCTATTTTTTAATATTCAACTTTTAATAAGTAATACCTGCTATAGCTATTCTTTATAATACCTTATACATTTATAAACTATGAGATTTATAAATTTTCAAATTTTTTACATGTTTACCTCATTTGTGCCACCAGACCACTCACTAATGCAGGTAAAGGTGATGTCTGTTCTCCAGATGTCATGTACGAGGTAATACATGACCATGGTCTACAGCACAGAACCTGGCCCAGAGAGAGCACTCAACGAACAGTGTTTCCTGTCCTTCAGAATGTGCTGGAAGCCGAGTCTTTCACTTCCTGATCTAATAATTTGTATGTTATATTACACGGACTCTGTGCATAGAATGTGAACTCAGGTAGTGAAGTATCAACCAGCCAGTCTCCTAACTACAAAGCAAGAGAGGGCTGCAGTTTGCTGTCAGGACCACTCTGCCTTTATCCTAGGGCTTTGTGTGGAGAAAGGGAGCCAACTCTATTCTCCCCTGTCAGTGGCACGAGCGCCTTCAGGCCCAGTACAGTAATTAGTAGAAAAAAATAAGCTCCCTCGTAGCAATACCAAGCTCCCTGTAGCTGCCTTTTTTTCTTTTTTCCGTCATGAGAATTTTCAAACATACACAAAAGTAGAGGACAGTGTGGAGAACTCTCACAAACAACTGCAGGGCTTCGACAACTGCTGACATTCTGCCTGTCTCTTGTTTTTTAGACACACCACATATGAGGCCGATGGCTGTGTGGTTCCCGTGAGGTCCGCGAGCCAGGCTGCCCCAGGAACAGAAGGGACAGGGCGAAACTGTGACTCTCAAATCTCCTATTTCCTGCCCCACTTCCAAGTCAGAAGACAAATTTATTTCAGGTTTCAAGAACCAAAACCGTGGATAGAATTAAAGACATGGCCTAATTCCCCTATTAATTTTCATTTGGGTTAATTTTGACTTGCTAGTCCCAAACATATTATAACTTGAGTGTTTTCCTTTCAAATACAAATCCATTGCCTTATGAGCTCTCCATTCCTGAATCCCCATACCATTCCCCTCCTGAGAGTTCACATTGCTTCTAGTGTTCTACCTACAATTACATTGATATCTGAATGTGTCTGTCCTTCCTGCTGGCGTTGAATGAAGAGTTCCATGTCTTTCATGACTCGAGTGTCAACTTTTACAAAAATAAGTGCACATTAAATATTTATTGAATTTATCATTTTCCTCATAAATTCCAAAGTTTAATTCATATATTCCAAAAGTTTAAAAAACTATCCTAAATCAAGGCAAGATGGTCGTTCCACAAACTATATAATTTAAACCAACAGAGAAGAAGAGTAACTTGAAAAATCAAACCACTAAAAAAATTTTAATTAAAAAAATTAAATCCATAAGTACTTACACTGGCAGGAATAAATGGCTACCTCAAATTCCTAATAATAAACTCATCACTGAAAGTACCTGTGTTTTCTTCTCCCTGTTGAACTTTATATTCTCATCATGAAATGAAATGGCTGTTATATAAACAGCAAACATTGCAATATAAAGGAAAAGTGGCAGTTAGTACACATCCGTGACCTTCTGTGACAGTCATCCAGCTTTCATCCAGAAGTGGAACCCCTTTCAGCAGTACTTTCACGAGTCCTTTTAAAAAGTACTTTTGAGAAAAACAAACGCATGGCTGCTTCAACTTTTAAAAATAAGAAAACTGAGACATCAAGGCTAAGTTGCTGCCTGGTTTGTAGAGGAAATTAGCAGACACATAAGGGTCTCAATTGCAACTTCTGGAGCATTCATATAGTCAGTTAACAAACTGTTACTGAATGCATACCACATGCTAGATCCAGTGCTAAGCATTAGGGATCTAAAAACAAAGAATACCCTTTTCTAGCTGCAAGTAATCTACAATTTAGTAAAAGGAAACAAACTTTTAAAGTAAGTGAGAACTACCATAGTAATTATAATAAAAATATGTACTTATTTTAAAGGGAATGAAAGAAAGATTTATTTATTCTACTGAGGTACAGTAGAAAAAGAACCTCGTCAAGTGAACCTTGAAAAATGATTGAAATATTGATCAGGGGGCCAAAGGTAAGGCATGAATTTCAGGCAGTGGAAGGTCATGTACACAGCATAAAGGTTGGAAAGTGCATGATCTACTCATGAACCGCAAGTGAAGTGGTTCTGAATACGTGGATCTACAGACACTCTACAACCTCGACCTCCGTAACTCTGCGTCTCCCTTTCAGCCCCGTGTGGATCGGTAATTCCGGATTCCCACCTATGCTGTTTTCAAATCAGGAAGCTATGTCTCAGGTAAGGAGCACAGCTGCAGATTTCCATAAAGGCAATCAGCCCACACCTGCTCCTTGACAACAGGACTGCATCCCTTGCCTGTTTTCTTAGACCCCTGGGCCTAGAAGGGAACATTAAGCCATCTTTCAATCCCTCATTCAAAGGCAAGAATGTCACTGAGAGCACTTTAGACAGAACTCCTTGCTGCTGCCCAGGAGGAAAGTGTGGGTGTTGGGGGTGATGAGCCACAGCGATTATCTGAAAGTCATTTTACCAACACCACAAGGAGCCGAGATTTGCCTCTCAAAAGACAGGGATGACCAAGGCAGTTGTCAAAATAATTACAAAGAAGCTGTTGCTACCCATTTATTGCAATTGCTATTGTGCCAGGTGCTATTTATATTTATATTTATATTTATATTTATATTTATATTTATATTTATTTATAATCTCTAAATCCTGACAACAGCCCTGCAAAGTGTTCATTTCCTGAGTTGTATACCTTAGGTTCAGAGAAGTAAATTGCTCCTGCAAAGTCAAACAGTGAAAGAATAAGAACTGAACTCAGCTGTTTATCTAACTCCAAAATTCAGTCTTCTTCTATGAAAGCACTCCTATAATATAGTATAACGTAATGACATAGAATTTCACACACCACATATATAAATTAACTTCATTATATATCATACACTTTTAACTTTCCACTTCCATTCAACAAATAAATACTTTTAAGCAATTACTGTGAGGCAGGCATATGTGCTGAGGGAGTCAAAACCAAACGAAACAAACCTGCCCTCAAGGAACTTAATTAAAATCTACTGGGGAGAAAATACAGACAACTGTAATTGAACAACAATAAAATAATTTAAATTTAAAAAAATAAAATCGACTGAAAAGGATAAGGCAAGCACACAAATAGCTCTAATACAGGTCAAAATACTACTTTGACACAAAGTACTACTACAGAGGTATAAATAGGCATTTCTGGATGTTCAAATGCAGAAGTCCCACAGATCAGAATATGATTAAAATGTTAACTGAGCACTTACTATGTTGTCGCTCCTGTTTTCAGCACAGTTGACCCCTGAACAACACGGTTTGAACTGAGTGGGTCCACTTTTAGGAGAGGCTTCTTTTCAACAGACTTGGTGGTATAGCCTCAGTTTTCGCACATGCAGATTCAACAAACTGAGAATGGAAAACAGTGTTTTCACATTCCCCACAGCAGTTTCCAACCTCGGATGGAAAATATTGTTTGTGATCTCATTAACTGAACCCACGAACGCAAGGGCCAACTGTAGTTGAGTTTTTGGGGACTCAAAAGTTACATGCAGATTTTCAACTGACGGAGGATTTGCACCCCTAGCCCCACCGTGCTGTTCAAGAGTCAACTTACATTATAATTTTATCTCATTTAATTCTACCATCTGTGTTATTGTTCTTATGATCCTCACTTTAAAGATAAGGAATATAAAGTCTGGAGGACTAAAATAACTTGTCCATAGACACCCATCCAGGAAGGAGCTAAGCTGGGATATAAACCTATAGCAGCAGTATGCTCTCAAAACCCATGGGTTTATAGCCATTCTGCCTGGTTTGGGAAAGTCTCTGCAGAGCTTGGATTCCCATTTAAAGTCTGTCCCAAAGAAGATGGACTTCTCTATTTCTAGCAGATGGCACATACAGGATTCCCCTGCTGTCATCGCATTTCTGTAATACAATGATGCTTTACAAAATGGACTGCGGGACTGTGTTTTTGCTTTGCAGAGGAAAAATCTTGGGCATTGGGAGATCAAGTGGTTCACCAAAGATCATGCCATTAGTTAATGCCAGACAAAGAAATTGACCTGAACCTCCCAACTTTGTGCTCTGTATCCTTCTCATCTGATGGCTCCCTATGTCTCCAGCCACCCCTACTCAGTTAATAGCTCACTAAGCACTCCTTGACCTACAAGGACCAGGCATTCCTCACTTCAAGACAAAATTAGAAGATTACAGGCTAGAAATCATCCCACTATCTAATCCACAATGTTAGCGGGGGCGGGGGGGGGGGGAATAGTGCTTTGCATCCCTAAAAGTTAATTCTTTCACTCGTATAAACACTGTTGTTCTACCCCTTCTCGGTTTTGTCCTCACCAGATTAAATAACTGTGATTCTTTCATGTTTTCCTCTCCAACTGTAGGTCTGGATGATTTCACTCTTTTCACTGCTTTCTTCTGAAGTCTTTCCAAGGTCCCCACATCTTGCTGAAATTGCGGGCCCCCTAAACAGAATCACAATAAAAGCCTTATTGTAGAATGTAGAAGGATTAATGAGCTTTTTTATCAGACTGTTTTCTTGTTGACAAAAACCAGTAACTTGCCTTAATATATAAAATATATTAAAAAGTTTATATATCATTGATTCATGTTTAGCTTGTCGTTAATTACGAGCCTTTCATTCCATTTTCAAAACAGCAATGTACACTAATGAATGAATATGGGTTTAATTTTTCTTTTTTATGGTCTTCTGTCCTTCACCTCTTTTTTTAACTAGTTATATGTTTCTTTCTACTTTTTAACACTGTTGACCAAGTAACCAGTGGTCCATGCTATCAGCAAATTTAATGCATGTACAGTGCACGTATTTGGCCATCATTCAAATGACTGAAGAAAATATTAAATGTCTGCCCATCGACCATGTTGCCCTAACTATTCACATAAGTCTAACACATTGTGCATGTCTACAGATATGTGGGCTGTTGCCAAATGTACACATAGTGTTGAGAATATACAGAACAATAAATAGTGTTGTTAAGGAAGTAAATGGTTGTTATTAAGACTGGATAGAAAGTCTTTTTATTCATAAATATGAGCATGCCTCAAAAGTACTGCAAAACTTCCCACTAAATATGATGGATAAACTCATACTCACTTATAAAATGTCACTAAAATGATAGTAAAGTGATAAAATGAAAATTCAATAATGCACAAGGACCTACAGAATGCCAGAGAAGTCTATAGCAAATGCGTGAAAGAGATAGACAAGTAGCCACTGCCTTAATGGACCCAAGGAAGTAAACCCTATAAGAAAAACATGGTCCATAACATACTCGGGTTTGTGCATCTATGTGGATAAGAAGGTAGAGGTAGAACAACAAAATAGAAATATTTGCTGAAGATATAAGAAGCAATTAAACCACCTGGTCTATTTCATAACTCTCTTTCACATAAGACTGAAGGTTTCTTCTCTGAAAAATTCTGTGAGGCCAGAGAACACCAGGCACAGGGGGCCCTAGCTGTTGACAATGAGGATTCTGAGCTCCAGGCAAGAGTTCAAGAGAATCTTCTCTGGAAAATCCACCTGCCCAAGAGAAAAGGCCAACAAATACTGACATTAAAATGTTCTCCTTTGAAATGACCCAGCTAAATGACCTGACAATGGAACCCAGCTCTACAAACTCTACCTATTTGCACAAAGCTTCCAATCAGCTTCTGAATACCTTATGCAACAGCCAGCAGATTTGGCCTACATCCAAAATGCACAGGCATTTGAAGAAGATCTCTAAAACGAAGGACAGAAAGTGAAACAGAAATAAGTGACTTGAAGGAAATACAGACCATCAATAAAACCAATTCTTTCATTAAAGTCCTCAGAGGACTAAGAGAAGAGTTGGTATTTGTGAAATAAGAACATGAGGTTTCTTTTAATTCAGAAAATAAAAAAGGAATTCTTGGAAATTAAAAATATGAAGCAGAACTAAAAAACTCATGAGAGGAGTTGGAGGGTAGAGAATAGTTTCCAGAAAGTAAATTGAAAATATGAAGAATAGAAAATAGAGGAAAAAAGATTAAAATTAAATGTCAAATAGGAAAAGATTCAGTAGTCAATAATGAGAGGCCAAAAAAGAAAAAAGCACAAAAAAATTAGTAATGACATAATTCAAGAAGATTTCCCTATAAAAGTTTCTGGACTGAAATGGCCTAGTAAGTTCCCAGGATAATGAATGAAAATGCACCTACATCATGACATATTTTTATACTGCATCAGAAAGGGCACATTTACAATTCTAGCAAGTTGAATCTTTCCAAAGTACTCAGATAACTCTTTTTAAGCTAATAAATTATTAACTATGTTAGTTTCTATTCCAAAACTACTTTAAAAAATATTCGTTCTTTTAAACTTAAAATCACAAATATATTAGATTTTCTTAAACACACCAAATGACAAACACAGATTACCCTGAGCTTCACACAAAAGCACTAATGTTTACATCTGACTTATTTCATCATCTGTGTTTATAATTTAAAATTGTGCTAGGATCAACTCATGTAACCAGCTTAGGGGGAGAATATTATTGTCTTACACAAGCTGAAGATATTGGGTTGAAATTATAGACCCTGACACCCTATGGAGCAGAGAAATAATGATGGTAGTATGATTCTACCCAAGATTATCATCCATGTTGCCTCTAATTTCTTCTACAATTGATTAGATTAAAAAATCTCATTGTTCCTTAATAGCATTCTGGATTATTACCATGCTTTGTTTAATTTTAATATCTTCCTAGATTCTATATGTTCATCTAGATATTAGTTTTATTCTATTAGCCACATTTTCTAGTCATTCTTATTTTTTTTAATAAGTACCAATTCATTTTAGTTTATGAAAAGGATTCAAATCTTGGCTTCATCAATTTCTAGTTCGGTGATGACATTAACAAGTTATTCAACCCCTCTGAATCTGAGAGGTTTTTCTTTTTTTTTTTTTGCCCTTCAATAAAATGGAAAGTAGACAACATAACTAAACCTACTTAACAGGTCCATTAGCACTTTATAGGCTGTAAGAAATAAAAAAGAACTCAAAACAGTTTGGATTCCCCAAGAAAAGCAGAAAGAAATAAAAAAGTTCCCATTTCTAATTATTTAGGGATAGGACACGTGGAAACCAAGTCCTTGTGTTGTGACAAAAATGAGAGCTATACTGTGAAATAATGGGAATTATTTTTAAAACACATACCAGATGTATACATCCAAATTATTGTTATGTTAAGTGGCTTGTAATATTATCACTTTTCATAATAGTTTAGCTCACTTATTTCAGAGTCTGTGATACATTCCTGTCACTCCCACAGTGCTGAGAATTCTTGTCCCTTGAAGGTGTATTTGTTTTTTTAAAATAGCCAAAAGTCAATAAGTCATATGAATATAAACTTATTCATTACTAACTGTCCATTAACTGGCGACCACTTTATATGCTGGAGCATTCTACAGCTGTGGAAAAAAAAAATGTGGAAACAATGCATGGATATGAGATTTTCCTAATAGAACAAAGTAAATTGAGGAAATTGTTCATGAGTATATAACTATTTATGTTGAAAAATACAAGAAAAACACATATGTGTTCGTATTAGTTTAAACTATGTCTAAAAGGATATGCACAAAAAATAAATTTTAGCAGTTTCTGGGTCTGAGAATCATATGAATACATTTACTATTAATAGAATTAAGTTTGTTTACAACTCAAGTAAACTATAAAGAATAAAGTAAAAAAATCAACTTAAATAATATTTATGGGTGAGACTGAAATTTCTTAGGAAACTCACAAATTAGTTTTTCATGGAACAATTAAAAAATCTATTTCAGAAAAGATTTGTCTTTTTCCTTTGATAAACTGATGAAGAACACATTTTGAAGAATGCATGCCAAGATGTATGTTTTGTTTTATAAAGTACAGGTAATATTCTCATTGCCTTTGAGTCACCTTACACATACTAACATATAAGAATAAGTCTAATAGATGAAAACATTCCATTTTCTTATAATTTTGAAAATTATTGTTACAAATGCAGAGACACATATTTTCCAAATAAACAAGTTCTTTCCACTATCAGAATTAATCTGCTTTTAAAATTCAGCTTCTTTAATTTTAAATAACAAACAAAACTTCTGGCATATAAATAAGAATTCCCTCAAATTTTATTTTTTTCTGCTGCACTTACCAAACAGAATATCATTATCAACCTAGTTTTTTTGTGTGTGTATGTGTGTTTTTCAAAAATCGATGTAATGATTACCAGAGTTTTCTGTTTCTTTTCACCTGACTGTCTGTTCACCTGCTGCAGCACCTAACATACGTAGGCATGTGTGTTGTGTATATGTGCATTCCCAAGCACAGACCCTCACATTTAAAACACTAGGACTTGCTATTGGTAGCAAGAAAAGTAGTGTTATTAGACTTGTTTCAATAGCACACAGCATTAGAAAAGACAAAAGCACAAGAATGGTAAATCACTCTTACTTTCAAAGACTGAACATCCTTTCAAATAGTTAACTGCAAAATGCATAAAACTGTGAAACACATAAAAATGGTATGTAACAAATAGTAAAACGTAATGGAAGTTTAACTGTTAAAAGAATAAAACCTGCTAAATGAATAATAGCAGTAGCCAAACCGGCTGTGATTTCATGCTTTTCCATTGTAAAATGTAGGAATTCATTCACATATAATAATTCCAGAGGGAAAGTTCCACAGTTTTAAGGTATTCGTGGAGTAACTAGTTAGCTTCACCAGAATCCTCCGCATTTCAAAGACAAACAGAACATGCTGATGCTGCACATTCCTGAGGAAAGTGAAGATTAAACCTCCCAAGAAATAGAAATGCTTAGTTGTCTGCTTTCCACAGAAATCTGCTCTATGCTCATACAAAAGGTGGCCACATAAGAAAGCACAAAGTCAGCATGTGTCACGAGAGGGTACGTATTGTAGGGACCAGCCTGCTCCCTTGTATGGTAACTGGTGAGCTCTGGCCCGTGCTTCTGTGGTTTTCTATATTGTAGTTTTCTCAACAACACAGAACATTTGGCACAATTCCTTTCTAGTCTAATAAAAGTGGAACTCTTAATTGACATTTGACAAAATTAACCTAACTGGGAAAAACTCTCTTAACTTCCTCCCCGATTTCATATGCTAAATTGATTGCACTGTTTACCCCAATTCTTTACTTTCTCTATTATGTGAGTTTTGAGTTCCTCCCATTAAAGCAAAGTATATTTCCACTCCCAATGTGATTTATTTTGGCCAGAAGAATGAGGTAGAAGTTACGGTGACCAGTTCCAAAGCCAGGCCTCAAGAGTCCTGGCATGTTTTTAATTATTCTCTTGCATCTTTTAAGAAAAACATCTCAGGTCTATCTGCTGGCCATAAGAAGAAGACAGTGAGAAACACATGGAGAAGAGCCCCCCCAGCCAATGGTAGACATAAGTGTGAAACCACCCAAGAAAGGCAACACTGTCCAGCTGAGCTCAACCTAGGTAAGTTGACTTTCAGAATCATGAAAAATAAAAAATAATTACTGTTGTAAACCGCTGAGTTTTGTTACACAGCAATGCCTAACTGACATATTCCTCTAATTTATTCTTGGTCATTCCCCCTTTCTATGTGAATGCTCCCTCTGATCATTTTGCAGGCTCATGAACCACGGGAATATATTAACAATAGAAGTATTTCCTTAGACTAGGAGTTCCAGTTTCATTTTAGGTTTTAAAATCTTTTCTACTCTCTAAAGAACTTTTGAAAAAACACAAGACAGGAAATAACCTGATTTTTCCTTACTCAGCTATAACTTTAATCAAGTAAATTAATCTCAGTAATATCAGATTATTAAAAAAGAAATGATTGTGTAATGCAAAACATTTGAATCATTAAATGTGTAATAGTCTCATTTCATGGAGTTGCATCTTCAATCTTTACAAAATCTTTTATAGACCAATTTACAAATAGATGGACTAACTCTGGAAAAGCCAAGTGAATGTACTTTAAAATGCATTTAAAACAGGATCACACCTTGAATAACTGGCTGATCCATGAAAACAGGACTGCCAAAAAGGTAGAGAGAAAAATCGAGAGGGACTAGAGGTCAATGACATCTTCAGAGGCAACATGAAGATTTCTGCAAACATGATCCCCAACAAAAGACCTATAACTGTTCCCTCCCCAAAAGAATTACTTTTGTATACCATTTAAACTCTTTAGAAATTGTCCTGAGGGCATATAGCAGTTGAAGAAATGGTTTTTGAAGAAAATCTATAA